>APFE031441222.1:0-10138 GCA_000404065.3 Pinus taeda
CCAGAATGAGTCCTTCGGTCATCATCATGTAACACTTTTCGTGACTCAAGCAAAGCCTGGTGGCGATGCAGCGTTCTAAGACTTTTTCGAGAGTATCTAGAGTTGGATCAAAGTCATCTCCATATGGTGTGAAGCCGTCCATGTAGACTTCTAATCCATCATTGATTAAATCTGCAAAGATGCTAAGAACAGCCCTTTGGAATGTGGCCGGAGCATTACATAATCCAAAGGGTAAGACTCGATAAGCGAATGTTCCCTAGGGGCAAGTAAAGGTAGTCTTATCCTGGTCTTCAGGGGCAATAATCTGAATCTGATTGTATCCACTGAAGCCGTCCAAGAAAGAAAAGAATTTCTTGCCTGCTAAGGTGTCCAGTACCTGATCTATGAATGGGAGAAGGAAGTGATCTTTTTGTGTAGCTTTGTTTAATTCTCTATAATCGACACAGATCCTCCATTTCCTGTTCTTTTTAGGTAATACCACAAGTGGGGAGACCCATTTGCTGTCAGAAATAAGATAAATAAAATTAACGTCTAGGAGTTTCTGAAGCTCATCTTTTACAATGTCTTTTAAGTGGGGGTTGAGTCTTCTTTGCGGTTGACGAACAGGCCTTGCATCTTTTTCGATGTAAATACGATGTGTGCATAGCTGGGGATCAATCCCTTTCATATCGAGATAGTCCCATGCAAATGCCTCCTGATACTTTCGTAACAGCTGGATGAGTTTTGTCTCTTGCTTTGGTGTCAGGTTAGCGTTAATATTTAAAGTTTTCCCCGGTTCAATTTGTACTACTTTGCTATTAGCGACAGAAGTCACCGGTATGATTTGGTCATGTCCGTTTTTCAGGGGAGCCTCCTCTAATTCATTATCAAATGCCGCTTTTATCATACAACAGTGTGCATACGATGTGGATTCAGTTTGATTAATGAATTTATTGATGGCGTCATCTTCGGTTTGATCTTTGAAATCTAGCGCTTCCTGGACTGTTAATGGGGGTCTAATATTGTCAGTGCTATATGAGGCAGGGCAGAGATTGGTTAGTGATGTGTGAGGTGTGATGCTTGGCTACGCTGGAGGGTACAAGATTAGATTTTTAATATCTGGCCCTCTGGTTATAGTCATGTTTCCCTGCCGGCAACCAATATAAGCATCAGCAGTAGCGAGCCACGGTCTACCTAGAATTAGCGGATGTCCATCTAGTCGGGTTTTTGGATTAATTATCAGGAACGGTCGGGTATTCCCAGGAGTCCACTGAAACCATAATATCATACAAGGTGCCTTCTGGTCTTATTACTGATCGGTCGGCTAGTTCTAACAAAGTGGAAGTAGGTTCTACCGATGTAATTCCGAGCTTCTGGCAAGTTGATGTTGTCAGGATGTTAATTGCAGCCCCTAGATCAACTAGAACGTTGGTCAAGGTCTGCCCACATATTTGAACAGTGACAATTGGGTTTCCAGGGTCCTCGTATTTGACTGGTGTCTCTTTTCCTGATAGGAGGTCAGATAAGGTGCCGACTACCTGGACTTTTGGGTTAGGGGTTACGCTTCTTTTTATTTCTGCTACACAGGTCTTTTATGGTTTTTGTATATATGGGGATATCCTGTATAGCTTGAAGGAAAGGAATTCTTATATACAATTTTTGAAGTTCTCCCAGAATATCGAAATTCGGATATTGCGTTGGTCGTGGGATGGCCAATCGTTCTGGGAAAGGTGGAGGAGATGTAATTATTCGCTAATGGGCTTGGTCTTTACTTACATCTTCCTCTTGTAACGACTGTGTTATAGGCAACTGATCTTCAATGTGAGTTGTTCTATGTCCCTCGGTTTCTATTATTCGCCCAGATCTTAACTGGAGATCATTGCACTCCTGCAGATCCGGTTCAGTCTCTGGGGATTCTGTAATTTGGAGAGATTGAACTGGTCTATTATTTGGATTAGGGTTGGGTTGGGCTGGGAGCTGCGGTCTCAAGTTAGGCTGGGGATTTTGTTGTAAGGCTGGCAGAGTTGGCTGAGGGAGCGGAATTGATCCTGGCGATTGATATGTTGATCTTGGCCAGTTTTTCTGCCAGGGTGAACCTTGCGAAGTAGAAAGGGTCCATTGCGGAGGATATGCATTATTCTGCCAGTATGGTGGGAGATATGGGAAGTTTGGCCAACCAGATTGATTCATCCAAGGATTCGGAGTAGGGAACATTTGAGGTGACCAATTCGAAAATGGGTGCTGAGACTGGTTTTTCCACATATTCTGTTGCTGAGCATTAAACTGCGGGAGTTGAAAAGAAGGAGAGGGGTTTGAAAACATACCAGATTGCCTTGGTTGCCATTGACGACGCTGGTTAATAAAATATGATGATTCTGGCTCCTCTTCTGCTTCTTTGTATACTGCCTTCAAACCAGGAAGTGAGGGGCAGCTTTCAGTCAGGTGGTCCTTGGTACAAATAGCACATGTTTGAACTGTATCGAGCAGGCATTCCTTGTGGCTGTGTTTCTTCCTGCATCGAGGACAGAAGATTGCTAGATTTTGTTCCGCCTCTGCTTGCTTCTACTTAGCCTGCACAATATCAAGCTGTGTAGTCAATGTTCCCAGGATATCAGTTTTAAAATTTTCTAGCAAATTTCCAAGTTCCACCCATGTTACTCCCTCTGTTGATGTTTTGTGATCTCTGGTAAAGCGATCATATTCTGCTGGTTTTATCCTTGTGCTGCCTCTTGAGCTCCTGATACACAGATCAATGATGTCAGCGAAATTTTCCTGATAAATGTCTCCTTTCCCCATAATATTCAAAGTTTCAATCCATTGTTCTTTCATACCTCTAATTAATGCTTGTTTTCAATACATTGTCCGGCAGAGGCAACGATGCATAGGGAGATCTCTGCAAGTTATATTGGAAACGTTCTACATATTCTTCTAGAGTTTCGTTTGGTCTGGCTGACATTTGAAAGATTTCTTCTTTTAGCTCTCTTGACCTACAGTAATCCTGATACTTCTTTAAAAAGGCTTCTTTCATTTGATCCCAATTGTTAATAACCCCACCACCTAACCCCATAAACCATCTCAAGGCGGCCCCTTTTAATGTGGAGGGGAATAATTTTAATTTCTGGGGATCGGTGGTGTAATCGTATCCTCTACATAATACATCAAATTCGAACAAGAATGCATCTGGATCCTCCGACGTAAGGCCATGGAATGTGGGAATATGCTAGAGGGGGATGGCTTTCATGGGTGCATTCGCTGCAGAGTCTACTATAGGATATTGCAATGTGGAGGTCTAGGTATTTGGCTGATTCTGCGCCATGGGATCGAATATATGCCAGTAATCTTCAGGAATTTCTAAGAGAGTGTTCCTCGGTTGAGTGGGGGTAGTCTCAACAGGAATTGTTTTAACAGCACTCCGTTTATCAGGGATAATGATGGTCCCCACTATCTGAGGTGAATGAATTCCTTCAACGAGAATTCTTGCAGCGCTTCCTTGATCCGGGCTACTTAAAGGCTGGTTTGGCTCAATTGGAGATCTAGGTTCCTCGATTTCCCCTGTCTCTCCTTCTCCTTCGCAAAGGTTACTAAGGTTCCCTTCGTGCAGCAGTCCAGGAGCCAAATTTTCGATTTCTTGAAAGTCCTCTTCCTCTGTTTGACTGTGCACCTCAACAAAGGCTTCAGATGGTGATTCTGAGGCCTGAAGGGAATTAGTAGGCTGTTTAGAATTGGTTTTCCTATAACCTACTGATGGCTGAGATTCGGCTTTCTTATAGATTTCGTCTATGAAGGTCGTTCGCCCAAAGGTCACCGGCCCCTTGGCTTTTTCGGCTTTAGATGGAGGCTTTTGATTTTTCTCAGGCTTTTTCTGCTTAGTCATGCACTCCAATTAAACTGCTAAATCCAATCAATTTCTGCTGGGAAGGCGGACAGTGGAGCAGGGCTTTTACATGCTCCGTACGTAGGTTCTTACCTTCCGTTTTTAAAATCCAATTCCCCCCTGGCAGATTCGCAAACTACCCTGTTTTAAAAACAAATGGCTATACCCTTCCCCGGCAACGGCACCAAAATGTAGAGCTGTAACAAGGGCCTTTTTCACCTCTAGTTATCTCACATTACAAGTCAATCTGGGAACGTTTTTGTTATTGCGAAGGGTATCTCAATTTGAGGCGATTTGTCAGAGTAATGCTTCGTAGTATAGATCTAAGAAATACAAGAGTAAATGGATGCTAAGCTATGCTAAATTACTTCTGCATAAAGAATTCACACCTGGCAACTTTGTCAGTCAAGGGTACGGAAGTAGTAACCCATCCCTTTAGAAACTGATAAAGAAAAAGAAACTAGAGTATGGATCATGGATCTGGGAGCATAATAGCGTCTGTTGTGTCTCACGACAGCCTTGATCCTCCTCCCACACAATATCAAGGAATGCAAGTACAAGGAACAGCAAGAAAGCAGAATGGAAGCAATTCAGAAATGGAACGGCAACTCTTAAATGGAACATCAATAAAAAGGAACAGCAATAAAGAGACTAAATCTCGCGAGTTCAACCCTCTCAATTCTTGGCACCAACTTACATACAAATAAAGGCAACCTTTTGTACAAGTAGACAGTCAATCAAATGGAACAGCAAATCACCATAAATAGGAAACGTCAATCATATATAAACATAATCTGAAACGATTACCAATAGTTCATTACTTCAACCATATGCAGCTGGAACATTCCACCTATAAAGTCTGTAACGAAAGTGAACAACTTGTGATGTGATCAATTCTAGAAATATGCTGTAAACTCGTTACAAAGATTTACAAAAGGAAAACTACTGATAACCAAGTATGAAACAGTATGTACGTATATCAAATTATAGAGAACAGTAAACAAACCATACGAAGCCAAATTGTAATGATACAATCAGCGAGTGTCCGTTGGAGCCGGGCCCTTAGCTCTCAATGGAACCGCCGTAACTTAGTTCAGATGCAGGAGGAAATTAACACCGAATGTATTATATTAAAGCATCAACGATAATACAACAAAACTAAGTCTCAAAGAGACTCGATAGTCTGAGTATAACCAATAGTGAAATTTATAAAACAGAAAGTAAAAATACACAATATTCCAGACGTCCCCTAAGTCTTTGATGTCGCCCCATCTTATACAAGTAATGGCGGAGTTAACTAAACAACAAAATAATTGAACGTAACGATCCCTCAGGATCAAAGATCCTGAGGGATCTGTTAAACAGCTAACTCCTTTCTTTTTTTCTCGTCTTCCGAACTGACAGTCCTTGATCTCATCCTGGAATGATCTGCCTTAATTTACTTTCCCTGGTCTGGACTTTATTCAGAATTAGGGGGACAACCGTTATCTGCTCATGGGACTCTTGTTTAGCACCGTGCCTTCTTACTTTTGTCCTTACCTGCATGAAAAAAGATACTTTCAGTAATTGGATCATTAATATTAATTCCCATTGCATTCTCCCTATTGTATAATAAAGAAAAGGCTACAACTATTGCTTGAAACACTACTAAGTTATGCGTTAAAACATACCTTTCCAATGCTCTACAGCAAGCATTGTGATTTCACCATGAATCTCTTTGATAGGGACATATTTTCCATCAGGGTATCATCGACTAGAAGAAATGCAAGCTTCTCATAAAGAGAGGAAATAGACAGATAACCAAGTGTTTATAGTTGTACACATTCCTCTTGGATTTTACCCTTCTTGTCTAAGAAGTCAAACATGGTTTCATGCAGAAATTAACCTATGGGTGCAAACGCAAGCAAGCAGAGGAAAGAAGCAAGACAAATTGAAACAAAGTAAGTGGGTCAAAAAAAAAAAAAAAACAAACAAACAAACAAACAAACAAAAAAACAAACAAACAAAAAACAAAAAACAAAAAACAAAAAAACAAAAAACAAAAAAAACAAAAAAATACAAAAAACAAAAAAAAAGCACTACTCCTACTCCTAACCTATGAAAAGCATAGGCCAACTCATGTGAAGTGATATTTCCAATGCGGCCATCGGTGCATTGGTTGGCCTATGTAGGCGAAATCATGATTGAAAAGAAAGATATGCAAGAAAAACAATAGACAAGAAAGATAAATAAATACAAAATAATAAGTTCGAAGCTTAAATGACGCGAAAAAATAAGAACGAAAAGCGCAAGGGATAAATTCTACAGTTATTTCATGCTTTCCTAACACACTGCGAGCCGAAGACTTACACACACAAAATTTCGAACTGCGAGGTTGAGAAAACATAAACAAAGAAATAAAATTTCGTTTCATCATGGTGCTCGCCAAATAAGACTCCTCCAAATATTGAGCTATAGGATCATGAAAAATTGATGGAGGATGTGAAAATTGTAAAACAGAAGGATTTTCAATATGTGCGGTGAAGTAATGAAGAGCCTTGATAGATTCAACATTCTTCTAATTAGAGGTGGAACTAACCTAAAGGATACGAGAACCTGACATAACCATCAGCTCAGGTTGAAGTGTCCTGAAATCTTGAGGAAGTCCCACCCCATTGGAAGGTAGATAATCAAAGATAGGTGGCTTTGAAAAATCGATAGTGGAAAAATCAGCATCGTGACCAATTGAATCGATGAATAGGTCGTGAAAACCATGATCATAATATTCAAGATCGCCAATAGGGGCATCCTCATGATCTAATGAACTGCATAAAGGGAAGATGAAAAATGATAAATTTCACCCTCTATGTTTCTAGAAAGGCATGATGACAAATTGTGAAGATATGTGACAACAAATTCAACCTCACTGCATTTAGATAAAAAAAAATAGCATTCCACGAATTCTGTGAATGATTGGAAGTATTGATATGATCATAAATTGAACTCTCACATGATTCAACCAGAAATGATAGAATCATGGACTGTATCAGGATAGTGCAGAGGAGTTGCAGAAGGAATAAGATCATCCTTCATCACACATTCTAGTTCTACTCTTGACTCCCAAACATACTCATCTCAAATGATATCAAAATTTGGTTGCTCAGCAACAACTCCATCCAACACCCGATCCTCATGAACATCAAAGAAAATATTTGAAACAAATGAACACGCAAACTTGCAATTCGAGGATCAGAGGGACCAAAGGGTGGGGGATGAGGGGAAAACACTTCATCATAGACATTAGGCTTGTATTCCAAAACTACGTAGAGGTTTTGAGCATGTCAGATGGTAAGAGTAGGTGATAGTCAATAAACATTCTAAATTTTTTCCACCTCAACCCGCAACACTAGAGTTGTTTGATGAGAAGAAGACAAGGGGTTACTTGGAACAACAACCTTGTCCATCGAAGATTTGGAAGCTCTAGCCTTGCGATAAGCTAGGAGTGACTTGAAACATTCAAAGTCTTGAGAAGCTAATGAAATCAAAACAAGATGTAAAAATGCTTTGGTTAAGATATCCCAATCAGCTTCATTTTCTAGAAATTCAAAACAATGATGTCCAAAATGATTGTGAAAATGGCATAAGGATTTGTCAGGCGATTTTCACAATTCTAAATTCTTTTGGCACAGATGTTCGTGATCATATCTGCCAAAATCATGGGAAATTGTCAGTGAAAAATTGTTTAAAAGGGTGAATAGTGGCATCTGTCAATGTGTAATGCCATTTCCTTACACGCCCTTCGAATGTGAGAATGAACAACCTACAAGCAACAACCTCATGGGAGATGTTTTGCTCTGTGCAAAATTGAAGAAAATGTTTAGTATGCTTAAGCAAGGTTGTTTCACCCTTGCCACTAAACTTAAGATGTGACAAGTCATCAATGATATTTGTCGACATTTGTAGTTTTATATCTCTGGAAAAACATTACGAGAGTTTGATTGTGGAAGAAGTCATGAAATGGGTGTAGAAATTCAAAACAGATTTCAAGGGCTTAGCTTGTCATCTAGCCCTCCTTCTAGTGCCAGAAACGTTGATGGTATTGGACACACCAACGTTCAGGGGATCTCCCTGATAAGAAGTCCCAACCGGACCTCAAACTATTTGGATTAAAATTCCCAGCAATGGGTGGTAGTGTAATGCCTTGACCATGGTAGTGCATAGAGGTAAGTACGATAACTTTGGGTGAGAGAAAGTGTGTGACCTTGCAGCGAGTCAAGTGAGATGCATGGGAGTTCTAACACATGGAGAGGGAAAGGAAGTGCGCCCCTTAGAAGCCTGTAATGGTATTCAGCTTGAAATGAACACATGAGTGAAAGGACATCACAAGCTAAAATGTAGAATAGTCCACCAATTAAAGTGAGGGGTCAATCCAACAACATGCATTCAACAAGATTCGTACAATTGCATACAAAGTAGTTCATAAGCAAATGCATAAGTTAAAGAACATACATTGCTAAAGCAACTAGAATAGTCCAATTACAATAACAACATATGCATGAAAGTGTGTTGGCTCTCTTATTATTATTATAAGTGAAGGTTGCATCCATACACACACCATTGACAACCACTAGCCCCAATAGTGGAACATTATAGTCAAGAACACTCACTCCTCCAAAGAAGTATACTCGCTCTAAGTTGTGGAGAATCCAAGTCTCATCACAATACTCCCAAGCCTTTTCTAAGCCTAAGCCTAGCCAAAAGCTTCGCTCCTAAAAGCCTGTTCTATGAGTTATGAGGTTCTATTTATAACAAAGGGTGGGGTGACCCTTGACATTCCCCTTTGTGACTCTTTGAATTTCCTCATGACTCTTCAACTTCTTTATAAATAACTCATTACATAACATGATGACCTTTCTAATTCCACTAATGACACTTGGAATTTCAATTACAACATATTTACAAATAATATTACATTTTCCACATGTACCCATGTGAGACAAAATAGGCTAGAGATAGCCTAACAAGACAAAACACTATGACTCCAAAGTTTGCAGAAAGACCAACTCGGAAACCTCCACTTGGTGCTTCTTGGTCATATATTGATGCCAATAGTGGTATTGCATGATGATTTCCCCAAACTACTTGATGGTATCTTTGTGATAGAGGACTCTTGTCTCCATAACATTCAGGTATATGGTCCTGGAACCTGTATCCAACTCAATTCTAAGGCACGTGCAACATGTTGTTGACCATGATGGGACCACCAATGTACTTCTCCATGTTATGTACGCTCAATTCCAAGTCTTCCCTGGTGACCTCTCATCTTAGCTGCTCCATGTACTCATTGATCTATAGTTGAACTTGGTTCTTTGGTTTAGCCTCGGTGAAGGAACCAATTGATGGGATCATGTGCATTCTCACCATGACATCCAAAATGTTGTACAATCATGCATATGAGGCCTATATGTTGCCAATGAATGGGACAAGATGCTCATAGTTTTGTATCAACATCCGTACTTTAGCTTTGTCCAGCTCTGCCTATGGCTTCATCTTCTTAGCTAAGTGAAGCGGGGCCCCTTTATACTGCATTTTTCATTCTTGCACATGGGCGATAATAGCATGTATGTTCTTGAGAGTTTGAACAAAATCTTTGCTCCATTGCCGTAAGACATGCACATGCACAACTGCTTCATCCGTGGTGACAAATTTTTCATAGAGCTTTTGCATGGTACTCTTGAGTGTTGATACTTCAATAAGTATCGCTTTCCTCATCTCCCCCATTGTGGAAACTATGCTCTGCTCTCTGAGTTGTTCTGCATGTTGCTTGGCAGCCTGTAAGTTCTTTTCCAATTATTCATTCTCAATCATCAGGTACTAAACATTTGAGTTTGTTGCTCCTGCATAGGCCACGCTGGCTTGGGGAATGGAAATTGGATGTTTCCTCGTATCTTATACTATCGCACTTTCCTTTATGAATCTGTTCACTCTCTTCCTTTGTTGCTCTTCGACCATGGAAAATTTTAGGGGCGAATGTTCGCCCTTTGGAGAAATTAAGGGGTTTTAAATTTTTAGTGGGCGAATATTTTGTATCATAGTACATTTTTACAAATCACCTCAAATAGCCTACCTTATTTTAAGGGAGAGGGTAAAAAAGGTAAATTTAGCCCTTGAAATTAGGAGTTACAACCTTCCATTCGCCCATTTTCAAGAATAGGTTTTATTTAAGTGAATCCTATGGGCCAAAGGCCCCAATACCATATTTATAAAAGAGGTATGGTAAATTAATAAAAATATAAATAAATGAGA
>APFE031441231.1:6443-18092 GCA_000404065.3 Pinus taeda
ATAATTCTCCTCATACATGTTGGTTGTCAACTAACACAACCACATTAAAAATTGTTGATATACATCAATACTTGCTATTAATTTTTTTCGAGGTAAAAGATAGTGTTTATCAATATATATAAACCACTTTAATAATATAATTGTGCTAGCATATATTCAATTTATACTTGTCATTTTATTATAATAATTATAACTTAATCACTTTTAATAATATGATTATGTTAGTATATATTCAATTTTTATTTTTTAATTTAGATAATTAACTAATCACACTTATAATATGTAATGAAAACTAACTAAATGTTATGTAATATATATTTGATTTTTTTAAATTAATTTAAGGAAAAATATGTTTGCTAAATAAATTAGAATAACACATGCTTTAGAAACTTGTAAAGAACATTATTATCCTGGTTACAAATTCCTTCCATCCGAGATATGAGAGATCTACAATCAATATTAACCGGCCAAAAGTAGTTTTTAAAACCTTTGCCAAAGCTTCATGCCTGCTTAATATTCGATTGCCTCTTTCATAAGCCGTATACACAATATTCACGGAGCCCTTGCATGTTATTCATATGCAAGAATGCATCTGTGTTGTAAGGACAGTGTTGGGGAATTTAAATATATAATAACACCTGTAGATGGATGAAGACATTGACAGCGTTTGGTCTTTTTGAAATGTTGCCACTGGCATAGTGTTTTGCTTTTTCAGATTTGAGATTATGATTATTAAGAGGAAAGATTATGTTAATAAATTTCGAATAAAGACATTGACCAAGTCTTCCCAATTTCGATGATAGTGCCTTTATTGATAGTTGAAAAGATGCGAATTATGAAGTGGTGACAGAGTCTTTTATTTTTTCGGCTTTGGTATTATGATTATTATGGAAAGAAATAATGTTTAAAAAAATCGAAAGACACTAACAAAGTAAATGACTTTAGTGAATGGGTAAGTGTTTTTTATTAAAATTTTGTTATAAATATATTTAGAATTTATCGTGGTGGTGGAGTGTTTCTGTATTTTATGTGAAAAGGTTATTGATTTAAATTTTTAATAGGTGTTTGTTTTTAAAAAAAATATATTTATAAATGTTTATGAGTATAAAGCAAATGAAATGATAATGTGTTTATATTAACGGTATTTGTATTGTAAAAGTTTACTACAGCGTGCAATTTTGTGGAAAAAAAATTTAGTCATGTTAAAGGTTGGTGTGACTTTAGGTATGTGATCTTCATAGATTTTGATGATTAGATACCAATATCACGACAAATTAAACGCATAAATTATGGATCATTATTTTCAAAACTCATATATTAACAATAGAGTATATATATATATATAAACTAATTTTTATACAATATATATTTTACATTCTCATTAATAGTCCTTATTAATTAATTAATTGGTACCAACATACAATTCACATAAATTAATAAAAAATAAATATAATATATATATATACTAATTTAAATACAATAATCTATTTACATTGTCATTAGTATATATGTCTTACTATCAATTAAGTAAAATTAGCTTAATAAACTCATATTATAGCCGATGCCAATGTGTTCAAGTAATCAAGAGCTCAGCGCAATTGGTTATGCCTATGCCATTAAGCTTCCCAACGAGCGGCCAACGTTGTATTGCAGGGAATATATTGCTACTATTACTAAAAATTGAACAAAGTTACTTTTATATATAAATTTGAAAAGCTTAATTTTTTTTTTTAAATTCGAAAGACATTTAAATTATATAAATTAATAGCCATTTAAATTTTAATACTTCCAATTAATCCTCTATTAAATTTTCATATAAAATTAAAACCAAAATAATATAAAATAATTTAAAATATATACTAAATTTACGACTTAATTATATATAATTATATATATTATATATATATATATAATATAATATATAATAATCACCACCAAAGCTTTGTGAAATGTACTAAAGTGCCTACATTCTTAGTAATCTTATATATTTTAACCATATATTTAACCATATAATTCACTATTCTCTGCATATATATATTAATAAGAAGAAGAAATTCTAAAAAATTCTAAAACAGTCCTATGCAAATGCAAAGTAAGAAATTCTAAAATTCTAAAACAGTCCTATGCAAATGCAAAGTTGCACGCTATCTCATTTATTACATATAACTTGTAGACATGTGTATTAAGCCACCTTAAAAAAGTTGGCATTAAACAACACAGCGATCCCAGAGCAATTACATACCAGAGCAATTACATACATCCTGCTCCATCGCCTTATTATCATTATTAATTACATTGAGCCTAAGCGCACACACACTTCCATACGTTTACAAGACATATATAGTGTAATATATCTATGGAGAATCTCAGTCCAGCCCAGCCTTGGTCCAGTTTACATAGAACTTCCGCATTCAGGCAGGGTGGCAGCTTGGTCATCTCTTTAGGGCACAGTGTATGCTGCCAACAAAAACCATTATTGTTATATTGTATCGTATAATTCTTTTATGAAGATGGTGTATAAATCACTGAGTCTAATTTGATCTCAGATTTTGATATACGTTAAAAATTTGATGGAGACGCTAAGTCAAATAATTAAGTTTTGCCTTTTTAAAATATTCGAAAATCTCTCAGCCAAATAAAATATTCTAAAATCTACCATCCAAGTAAAAATATAAGTATAAATGAATTTTGTTTCATTTTACCTCCACATTTGTAACCAACGGGTCTGTCAGAGAATTGGCAACGCTTGGGGAGGGACAGGGCGATGGCTGGATCGATCCCTGAAGCTTTGGCTGTTTTAGAGAGCAAGACGGAGCAGAGGCAGGCAGGATCGGTGGAGAACTTGTGAACGGCGTTGCAGCAGCTGGCTGAGACGGGAGCGTTTGCGTTCTGAGCGGCGTCCATGCACGGCGCCAGCTTCAACGCCTCCGACTCCACCACACACTGACCCGCTGCATTTGTTCCCAAAACAGCACCCAGAATGAGGAGGACGACAAATAGCTTTGTGAAAGAGAAGGCCATGGTCTGATAGTATCGACTGCAAATTCCACTCTGAGTATTGAGTGGTAGCAAGTGAATATATAGTTGTTACTCAGAAATATGATCAAATTGCAGGCAAGCACGTATACTTCCACTGGTCGATAAATTCTTTGATTTATGATTTCAAATGGAGGGCGCACTTCCGATCATAGAAATATAAACTAATGGAGAGCGCACTTTCGATCATGATAGAAATATAAACTAGCACAATGTGGAGTCACTTTATCGATTCGATGTCGTTTACTCCACTTTCTCAGTCGCGACGAACGCCGTTGCCAACGCAGGGTATTATATTCCCAATAATTTATCTTATTATTACGCCAGAGAGACGTGTATCTCTCCATTTCCGGCTTATATGTACAGATGTCAACATTAAATAGTCGAGATTATCTGATTGTGGTTTTATACGGTATGGTTATTATTTTATAGGGTCTCGTTATGATAGGTGAAAATATAGTTGTTTATGATGGGTGATTATAGTTGATTATGGTTGTTCATGTTTAATTATAGTTGATTGTGATAAATTACGGGTTATTATTGTTAGTCATATTGATTTTGGTTATTTATGATTGACTATGATGTTTATGGATGACTATGGTTGACTATAGATAAAAAATTTTTACATTCTACTCATGAACTAAATTAATTGGTTCAAATTCTAATGACTTGGATTTTTCCCACTTCTCCTCCCAAGTATAAAGACCCATTCTTCACTTGGGGATTACATCTTGAGACTCTTTGTTAAAGGGTTTTAAGGTTGTTAAATAAATGTATTCTCAATCTTCCTTCTCATTCTTTGCTTAGGAATATTTCTCGTTTTCTCATCACCCTTCCTCTACCTACCTGAAGAGAAATGATCTTGCTTGACCATGGTTGTCCATGTTGACCATGTCGAACATGGTCCACATGATTGATCATGGTTAATCATCTCTGACTAAGGTTTACTATGGTTGGAGCTAATTGATCATGTTTGACCATGTTGTTTATGGTTAATTATGGTTAGCCATGGATGCCCATGGTAGATGTCAACCATGTTAACTATGGTTGACTATAGTTGACAATGTTTAACCATGTTGTCTTTGGTAGACCACATTTGACCATAGTTGACTAATAGTTGTCTATTGTTGGCCATGAAAGACTATAGTTGAAAATGTTTTACTATAGTTGAAAATGTTTTACTATAGTTGAAATTTTTTTACCATAGTTAAATTTTTTGACCATTGTTGATATTGTTTCCCATGGTTGGTTATGGTTGGCCATTAGTGACTATTATTAACCATGGTTGATTATGGTCGGCTATGTTCAACTATGAGTGCCTATGGTTGACTATGGCTAACAATGGTTGTCCATGGTTGAAATTGATTTAGGGTGTGTTCGTTAGATATAAAGTTTTGCTCATCACAATGTAATTTTAGGTTATGTTCATCACATTGTAACAATTGGAAATGTTTGTCACATTGTGACATTTTGATTATTCATCGCATTGCAATGTCAGGTTATGTTCATCACATCGCAACACTGGGTAATGTTTGTTACATTGTAAAGTCAATTAATTGGTGGGCTTCGGATTTGTAATAAGTATACTATCCTCCTATAGCTTCCAACTTTAATTATTAATCCATGATAATATAAACTTTAAATATGTTGTAATGTGTAAAGCACACCTTTTTCCTATTACATAATTATTAGTGGTCAACACCCTATCTAATGGTGGGGAAAGTGGAACCTTGGGTTTTACTCTAAAATTACAAAATCACAAGGCCTTGTTTTTTGGACTAACTCCACCTCACAAATTCAGTCCCCACCTAGTGAGGTACCTCTAAGTGGACTAGAGTAGTGTTGGGATGAGTATAGCTACATCAAAAACATGATCCTTGATTTATCGTAGGGTTACTATTTAAAAGGTTTTTCACATCGTATTTCGACATTAATACCATATTTACACCAAAAATTAAGTAATATCATGAGCACAACTAAATCATTGAAGCAACCTTAGTCATGATTAAACATGCGAAACAATGATATTGTACATTGGACAAGGTCAAACTATGTTCATTTTGAGAAAAAAGAGGCACAAATAGTGCTCCTAATGAGCCTATGGGATGGCCAATGTAGGGGATCATCATACCCTTAGAGCTTAGAATGTTGCAAATCCTCGTTCAATCACACCCTTTACTCATGTTGTTCCTTATCATGTAATTCATTGCACTACTTTCTAATGCCCCAAACAACATATTTGGTGAGGTACCCTTGGTGGTCAAATCCCACATAATTCTCCATCTCTCTCCACTTTTTCTCTTCTCTTCATTGATTAAAATATATTATTGGTATGAATAGGAGAGGTGGATTAAATCCAAATCCAATTCATTTTGTCCCCAATATATGTAGTGATATTATTTAAAATGGTTTCTGAGATATTATAGATTGTAGAGTAGAGGGAGAATGAGGTGCCCTAATCTAGAGGATATGGAGCAAGGAGTGTTGTCCCTTTGGTAGACCTAGTTAGCTTCGTCACTCAACAATATAAATGTATATTCAAAGTGGGATATTGTTTCTTCCTATCTATCCTTCCATATTGTAGCTATCACTTGATTTGGAGATAAGATTGCATGTGAAACCATTTTTGGTTTGGGAACTTCTACTCTAATACAAAGAGATCTTGACAACTTTTCTTCCTTATACTTATTTAATTATTTAACTCTCAATTCCTCATGTGTAAGCCATGATGTTAGGTCACGAGTTTCACATATACTTCATAATGGTTGGGGATCCAAGAATGTGGGTGAGAGAGGAAGATATTGCAGAGATAGAGTTCACATAATCTTAATGTCTCTTCCATATTACCATTTTAGTATGCTTGTACTAGTGCCTTTAGTGTCTCAATACTAAATTCCTATTGATGTGCCAAACTGAAGATTTGGAATCTGCATCACTTTTCTTTGAGAAATAAGGCATAAGTCTTGGAAAGTGTCATGTAGTTTATCGTTTCCCTATATAGGTGGGCCACTATCCCCAAACATCCCTCCAATATTCCAATTATGTCATCATTGGTAGCAATTCCCTGTCTTCTCTAATTCATGCTTGAGTAATTGATTTTCCTTTATGAATTGTTACTTGTTTTCCTCTTCTTGTATTTTTAGTGTCCTTAAATCTTGTCTCATCTTCTCTTCTTGATCCTATATCTTTACCATGTCTCCCCTTTCATTTTCTTTTTCTGTTGATATTATTTTCCATCTATGAGCTTCAATTTTAGTTTTTTCCATCTCTAGCATGTCATGGGGTAAAAAAAATGATGGTGATACCTTACATTTGCTTGTTGTTGTTGTTGATGGTTCTTGTTCTACCTGAAGTATTTTATCATACATGGGTACCTCCTCCCCTTCTTGGGTTTTCTTTTATAGCTTAACAAGTCTTTAATGTGCACCAATTTTGTTAAGGGAATATCTCTATTTTTATAGTCAGCTTGATATATAGTTCTCTTTATTATGTATACTTGGGTGCCTAACTACAAAAATGGCATGTTCACTTCTGATTTTGGTGGTGTCCTTATTGATTAAAGTTGCAACTACTTCCCTTTTTGAAGGTTTCATTTTGATCTTTTTCTTTGGATTTTTTGGAGGGCCCTATGTTGTTGATATTTTCTTTCCCTCATTATATATTTTCTACCTCTTCATGGCCTCCCAAGATTCCAAGGAGGCTTTCCTGTCTATATCGTTGAAAGTAGCCAATGGAACCTTATGTTATAGGCTATGCAAGCACCAAAAATAATGAATATAATAATTATTTCGTGAGATAATGCTTAATTTGTTCCCCACTTTCATTTTGTTCTCATATCATTTAAGGATTGCATAAGAAGTAAGGCACATAAAGACATTATATTTGTTTCATATGAGATAAATATCTAAGCTAGTAATTGGTAGGTGTATACTATATTGAGCCTACCCTCATATGAAATGTATATTATAATGTTGTATTCTACCTCCTTGTAGGGTGTAGTTAAGATTTACTTCTTTACCTAATTCTTATCTTTTAGAAACTCCTCATATTTTAGGAAAAAGTTCTTCTTTGAAATGATAGCTTCTAGTAATTCCTCCTTCTACCATGCAAATTCTATTGGGAGCCAGAGTCCTAACACCGCATATATGGTTTATTCATTAAAAAATATCTATAGCCCCTTGAATATAGTAATATACTCGTGATCCCTGATATTTTGAGAATTCAATCCTTAACAATGTCATCATCACACCCCCTCAATTAAGGAAAACTATAAATGTAGCTTTCTCTCTCTCTCTCAAATCTAATGCAAGTAGTACTACAAATTTCTTCAAAGGTGAGTGAAGAAAATGTAAGATTTTAACACCTCCTTAGAAACAATGCCAAATTGTTGCGGGTTTCATATTTACATTAAGCATGTTGTCCCTATGTAGCTTCCAACTTAAATTATCAATCTAAGATCATACAAAATTTCAAGGTGCTATGGACTATATGTGAAAGATGCACTCCTTTTCTTATTATGTGGCTATTTATTCTCAAAATCCTATCTAATGATGGTACAAGTGGAAATTCATGGATTTCACATATTAAGGGTAAAAATCTATTAATACATTAATTATATAACATCAAAGAATTTCTCGAAGGTAAAACTTACTCTAATTAAATTGCAACTAAACCAATTCTAAGGAAACAAAGCATTTCAAAGAAGGAAAGGAAATTGTTAATGTTTAACGAGTTGTAGAAATTAGAAATTCAAATTGTAAAAGAAGCAAATAGAGAAGTGACAAGACTACAAAAATAAAGGAAAATTATACTCTTCTAAACCTTAATTCCTCTTAAGAACATGATTTCCTAATTCTAGCATTGTATTTTAGACAATATATGCATTGTTAGGTGAGAAATGTGATAAAAACATAATTCTCCATTATTCTAGAAGAACAATTGTAGTCTTTTCGGAAACTTGCATTGAAAATAAAAGAGAGCTAAGGAAGCAAGAAAAATACATTTGTACTCATGAAAAATACGTGGACGATGTAAAACAGGCCATGCAAATCAAATTTACACTAAGAAAATATAATTGTATCATGAAATTAACTTCTACAAGAAAGTAAACAACAACACTCCTAGGAATTTCTATACAAGTAAACTATTGAGAAATAAAAAAATTGCAAGAAGGAAAAAAACATAATACAAGATTTTCCTTAGAGCTCCTTTGGGTGGGCGCCCCTGAGGTACTTAAAGAACCTTGATAATCACTAACAAATAGTTGAATAGAATAAATTTTTCACTAGATTGATGGTAGAATAAAATACAAATTTTAGTGATGTTAGCTAGTTCAAGAGTTCACTAAGACTACAAAAAAAATTACAACAACATGTATGTTGAGGTTGAGCCTCAAATCCTTTTTATACATAGAGGGTAGGGACCAACCCCCTTGATAGGTGCACTAGTTCCAACTTAAATCATGAAATCATAGGTTCCTATTTTTAGCATTAACTCCACTTGATATATTTGGTCCCCGGGTTGAGGTATCACTAAGCGAACTAGAGTAATATTGGGTAAAGTGCCAAACAAATTATTATAAATATCCCTAATTTATCGTATGGTTGTTGATCAAAATATTTCTCACATCATCCTATCAAATTAATACACAATTTTCACCGCAAATAAATTAAAACCATGAGCATGACCAAACAATCAAGCAACCTTATCCACTAATTCTTATCATGACATAATATGAACGTATGAAAAATTTAGGAATGAGCATATTGAACTTAAATTTGGGCCAAAGACCTATTGCGAAATGCAATCCTTGGTATGATTGAATAGACACAATGCATAACACGTGTTGTTATATATATCATATAGAATATGGTTATTATTATGACACACACACATAAATTTTCTTGGATTACATAACACCCTCATGTAGGAATGCTTATTTATATTACTACCAACAACATTTAGAGAATTTATTCATAATATCACTTGTATAAATATAAAGGGTTGTACATATTATAAAAAAGGGTTGATTGGATGGGATATGCCCCAAGTGATTTGCAATGACATTTTTGAGAAAGTCCATAAATGTGAGTGATGAGTATGAAGTAGAAAGGAAGGAGGTTGACCTACAAAGCTTCAAGTATGTCACATATTATACTAGGGAAGGGCTTGAAAGGAAACATATAATTGGTGAATTTCCAAGTTAGTAATAAATACTTAAATGGTATCTTTTCTTTTAGTTCACACATTGAAATGTGCTAAGTGAATTATTGTAACAATGAATGTGTGTGTGTGTGTGTGGGTGGGTGTGTATGTTGTCAACTAGGAATTTCATTCAGTATTTCTTAGAAAATATAAATAAGCAATATTTAACATGTCCACGTGGCTCAATAATAGTCCAAGCATTTTAGAAGACGCAAATGTATATTTATCATTGGTACTATATTATTAATGATTTGTTTTTGTTGAGAATTATATCCTTCAACCAAAAAATGAGATTAAAATCCAATTTTATCACTCAAATTAGGTCAACATAATGGTCCATATCACATACAAGCATACCTGGCTAGATATCAATGAGGGAAAAGGAGTTATATTTAAGGAGTATCATTTCTACACAAGTGACAAAAGATGCCATGAATTAGCTTATATATAAAATTGCTTTCATTATTTGATAGTCACTTGAACAAGAATAATATACATATGGATTACCATTTGATGAGATGATTATGCAAGTTGGTTAAAAAATACCCATGTATTTCAATGTTTGTGTATCTTACACAAAAATATAAGGTACCACATATATAGAACTATTTCAAGATATGCATGGAAAAGGGAGCATGATGGAGGAGGCTTATGCATCAAAATTGTATTATGTAGCCAAAAAATGAAGTTCACAATGAATTCCTTTATTGGATATGAAAAATATATTATTGAATGGAGTTATTTAGTAATGATAGAGGGAACAAGAATATGAGAAGACCAATCAATAGGGAAATGACATGTGAAATATATTTTTGGGAGGTGTACTATGTATATTGAACGCATAAATATGAATACAAAATAAACTAAGGTACATGGATTTCATTCATTTTGAACATCAAACAATGTTATTAGTTGAAATATAAACAATAAAAGTTTCTTGCTTTGGTCATCCATGTAGTTGCAGTGAATAAGATTATTGTGAATCCATGGACAAGATTGATATATGGGATCATACATCACTCTCCATTGGTCAAAATACATTTTTTTGGTTTCTTATTTGGAGGATTAGCCAACTATTTCAATATATAAGGATCACATTTCAAATCCCAAATAACTAAGCTTATTTAATATTATAATAATTTTTATTAACTAGTGCGAATGTAGTATACTTTGTTGATTTAGTGGACATGTGTTGGCACACCATTTTTTGCAAGGCTCATATGCATAGCGATTGCCCCAAAAGGCAATGAATGGGTAATTATCTATTGGTTGGCACATTGCTTAGGGGGAAAATATGTCGTCATTATTTTAGCAACAAACTCTAAATAATTCAAATTTTTATTGAATTGATGCTCATAAAAAGAAAATATCTGAAACGAGATTAAATAACATAAAAGAGAGGTGGTTATGTATTTCAATATTATATCCTAGGTCAAATTGTATATTGTTATATGAATTTAATCATTGGGAAAAACCTCCAAGTAGAACAGTGGCTAGAAAGTTCTCATCAAAGGTATAATACTTCCTTCCTTACTTTGAACATAAGTATTTAATGGATACCATTGCTCTTAGAGTGATCCTAGTGGCCTAACTAGATGATCATACATAAGTATGCATGTTTGTTTTGTTTGCTATTCTCTATTCTATCTTGAGATATGCGTGTTTTTAATTACTTTTGTTAAATTTTGAATTCATTCATAAATGGTTCTTAATTAATCCTAATATAAATGAGTCTAACAAGGTTTTCCTTATTTAAACTTAGATTATCCAAATAATTATACGAATATGAAGGCTCATCAATAAGAACATTGGTAATTTTTAATGCCATCCCAAAAATTTTAGAAAATATGGGCTTGGGACTGCATTTAGAAATCTAAGATATAAACTAAAGATGTCCTTTTATTTTCCATGTGAACTTAAATTAAAATGCAAAAAAAATATACCCACCCCTACAATAGTTCAAAGGCCTCCAAGTGTACATAATTGATATTTGAATTTATATTTTATCCTCATTTAATGGATTAAATGAGCATATTTTTGTTTACAATAATATTAATACAATATTCCCCTCTTTATTCTTAACTTGGCATAAGTTTACATATAATGTTGAAGTATCTCTTAACCACTTGATCTCAAACCCTTCCCTTAACCCACTTCCCAACATGGCCCCCATCTCCATCCAACCCATATCCCCCTCTGATATGGATGGCTAGGCCAAAAGGGAAATTGGATGCCAAAACAAAGTGAAAAAAATTATGGTTGTAGGTGCTATGAAATTATTTCGTAGTGCACTTTTAAAAACCTATAGGCACTATGAAATGATTTTGTAGCGCTCCCTAAGAACTTTGTTTTTGAATTTGGGAAGGTGAAACAACTTGGTCCTCTACAAAATCGATTCTCCATGGTCTT
>APFE031441242.1:0-10213 GCA_000404065.3 Pinus taeda
ATCCCTAAAGAGGAGAACTCCATAACTCCTGATAAATTAAGACCCATTGCTCTCTGTAACGTCCTTTATAAAGTCATTTCCAAAGTCATTGCTAACAGATTAAAACCTCTTCTACCCATGCTCATCTCTCCAGAGCAATCGGGTTATGACGAAGGCAGACAGATAATGGATGGCATTATCCTCACACACGAAATCATCCATTCGCTCAAACAATCCAAGCAAGCTGGTATGTTACTCAAACTCGATCTCTCCAAAGCTTTCGAAAAGCTTAGCTGGTCTTATATTCATCATATGTTGAAAGCTTTTGGCTTTTGTTCCACCTGGGTTCGTTGGATCATGAGCCTTAACACCTCCTCCCATTTCTCCCTCCTTGTCAATGGTTTTCCCTCCCGCCCTTTCAAACCCTCCAGAGGCATAAGACAAGGGGACCCCCTCTCCCCCTTCCTATTTGTGATAATGGCTGAGGGTCTTAGCAGACACATCAAGAAGGCCCTCCAGTCTAATCAGCTCAGAGGAATCTCTATCCACAATTCCCCGGCCTCCTCTCATCAACAATTTGTTGATGACACCATGCTCTATGGTTACCCCTCGGCTCAGGAAGCCTCTTGCTTGAAATCCCTGCTCAACAAATTCTCTGAAGCCTCTGGCACTCAGGTCAATAACTCCAAATCACAAATCTTCTTCTTCCACACCCCTCCGTCAGTTAAATCTGCTGTCTCCTGTATCCTTGGCTTCCAAACCGCCTCTCTCCCATCCACTTACCTTGGAGCTCCCCTCACTGCCTCAGCCATAAAGCAGCCTTCCTGGTGAACTCTCCTTGAGAAGCTCGATTCAAAACTCAATCTATGGAATCACCGCTCCCTCAATCTAGCTAGTCGGGTTGTGCTTATTAAGTCCATCCTCCAAGGCATGCCTCTCTATCTTTTTTCTATCCTTGTGGCACCAAAATGGGTATTAAAAAGATTGAGAAACCTGTAGCATGACTTTTTGTGGGGAGCTCTGCCACTAATCGCAAATGGGCACTAGTGAAATGGGACACGGTATGCAGGCCCAAAATCAAAGGCAGCATCGGACTTAGAGATCCAGAGTACAGCAACACCATCATGAATGCCAAAATATGGTGGCAATGGATAACTAATCCAGACAAGTTATGGGCCAAAATATGGACTGCCAAATACACGAACAACATGCCCCAAGCAGAGCTCATAATATTCAAGCCCACAATCAGTGGGTCACTTATTTGGAATGCCGCCAAATAGCATCATCAACTCATCCAGAAACACAGCTTTTGGGAAACACGGAATGGTCACAGTGCTAGATTTTGGAATGACGCTTGGAACTAACTGCCCAAACTCTCAAGTGTTCTTCCTTCAATGATCATTCTGAACAGACAGGAGCAGCAGCATGTAACCGTCCATCAATTCTGGGAACAGGAAGCGGTAAATGGATTCAGGAAGTGGCGACCGAGCAATTAGATAACCAGTATCACAAGCATTCAGGAAGTAGCAGCACTTGAAGACGAGTTAAAGAAGAGAAGCATTCGGTATGAGAATAACAAGGATATCCTTAGATGGGGCTACCTCCCCAAAGGATCATATTCCACTTCCAAAGCCTATAATCTTATAGGCGACTCCACCATCAGGCCGGACCCTCTATGGGGGCGAATATGGGACTTCAAAGCTTGGCCCAAAATATCCCATTTCGTCTGGATGGTTGGGCACAAAAAGATTCTTACCTGGGATAAGCTGAGGAGACGCAATTTCCAAGGTCCTTCGATATGCCACAACTGCTTTAAAAATGAGGAAACCTTATAGCATCTTCTGGATACATGCCCAATCGCCAATCAGCTATGGGAGAAGGTTGGTTTCAGGTGTCAAAAAAGATGCAAAGGACCTGGCGACATCATAGATACCATCCGTCAGTGGCCGAAAAGCCCCTATGACTGTGCGATCCTCAACTACATGTGGAACATAATCCCAGGCCTAGTATTATGTAACATCTAGAAGGAAAGGAATAGGCGCATATTCAAAAACCAGAGCTCGCCCATTGAGGAAATATGGGGTAGACTGCATGGAAATCTCAGAGAAACCATGCTTCTGAAATCATGGACTAAAGAAGATCTCCCTACCATAGATAATGAGAAAAACATCCTGGACAACTGGAAGCTGGAGCTGCCACAAGAGTATGCCACTCATCAGACAATGAAATGTAATATGAAGGAAGTCAGAAATTGGATTGCCCCACCCACCAACTCATACAAACTCAACTTTGATGGAGCCTCTAAAGGCAACCCTGGGCCAGCAGGATTTGGAGGTATCATTTGTAATCACAATGGTAGCCCCCTGCATATCTACTTCGGAAATATAGGGTGGGACACCAATAACTCTGCGGAGTTGGAGGGACTCTGCAAAGGGCTCTTAGTTGCCAAGCGACTCAAGCCTCAACCGTTTATAGTGGAAGGCGACTCCCAGATCATCATCAACATGGCAACGCGCATTTAGAATGGCTCTCAAGCTAGAAAAGTAGCCGGCAGTTGGAGACTAGAAGCAAGGCTAAACAACATTGCTCATGAGTTGCGCAATCACAGAGCCCTTTCCTTTCATCACACCAGAAGAGAAGGTAATAAGATTGATGATTTCCTAGCCAATATTGGGGTAGAAAGTAACCAACCTTTCCAATCAGGAAACTTGGACATCATCCCTAGAAATCAACAGACTCAAGAATGTGAGAATCTCCTCCAAAGAGACACTGAATCCCTGGATGCGGGTGTTGGCACGTCACAGGGGGTCGAGCCACATGCCCAGCATGTGCTGCCCTATGCTAATATTAATGGTTAATGGGAATTCGCCGCCAAAGTTCAATACTCCACAGCCCGAGCTCTGGGCATTCAATGCCGAGCAGAGTGAATAGATGGAGTCGCAAATTGCAGTTATTACTCGCTCTCAACGAGCGAATGAGGCAGGATATCAAGGGGCAACTAAGCCGAAGCAAGCTCATTGGCATGGTGAGCCGGGGAGGTGTAGACGTGGAAGAATTCTGGGTGGGCAATTATCATACCACCTCGACAAGTAGTCTTCGCTTTCCGTCACTGCAATTCAGGTACATGCCTTAGGTGGGAGCGGCAATTCAAGAGCATTCAAGGAAAACTGGTTACGAGGAGTGAAATTCCTCCCTCAAGCAAAGGTTGCTCAGAGGTTGTCACGCCTGAGTGGGACCTGTGGCGAGTTCCGCCTTTTGTTTGGTCTTACAATTCATCTCAGGTTCACGAGGGAGATAGAGGGGTGTCCATGGCAAGGCTGCAGGAACGGAAACCAAGCAGAAGAGGACCTGGGCGAGGTTCATCCTCTCGCCCACCGGCAGCGGATGAGCACCATCACTGCTGCTGCTGCTACTGCTACAGGCGGGCAAGGGCTACACCAATTCAAGCGGGGAAATTCATGGAGGTTGGCAGCTCAAGTGAAGGGGAGCCTGTTCTTTCAGCATTAGGCTCGGTTGTGTTCAACCTGGGCAGCTCAAAGGATAATGCAGGTATCAATGCTCACATTTCAATTATTTTTACTAAAGTTCCTGAAAGGAATGATGGCGGGAATCCTCCAGGATCGGCGGAACCACCTCCAGAGGGCACTGGGGAGGAGAGCCCTGTTCTGCAGCCACCAATTGAGGTGGGCACCTCAGGGAAGTAGATTCTGCACGCCCCCTCGCATCCCCAGGCGCTGGAACCTCCGACGTGCGTACCGGCACATGCCTTTCTCTCTCAGCTCGGATCCAGGATAAAGGTCTCTGCGGGTATTTGGGTTGTGGTCATCACTGTGCTTGTTCACTTGCAGTTTTTTACACTATCTTGTTTATGTCGGTCTAGTTTACTCTCAGTTTTTAATACTGTCTTGTACATGTCGGTCCACTGCAAGTTCTCTGATGGACACGGTCCACAGTCAGTTTTTGATGGAAGCCCCTGCGTGGGCCGTCATGCTCATGTTTAACTCAATGCGGTTCCATGTTCTCTTGCTTGTCAAGTCATATTGGTTTCCAGCCTCAGTAAGTTTTTGGAGGAATTTTGGAAGTCCTGTAGGTGTTGCCCCTGCGAGGGAGATTTTTGTTTCAAAGCTAAGCTATCCAAGGTGCCACTACTGGCCCTGGACGGCCTGTCTCACTGCTTGTAAAGTTTACCTGTAAATATAATACAATAGACTAGCTAGTTTTTTACCGAGAAAAAACTAAACAATATAAATATAATAAACCACTAAAAAAAATCTGTATACATTTCTTAGTTATATTGGTCAATGTTAGCTAAATCAATAGTAGTTAATAGAAAAACATAATGATATAAGTTGGCCAGAAGAGGTACTAATAAATCTTAGTTATATTGGTCAATTTAACTAATTCGATTGTGGTTAATAGGGCAATATAATCATATCATGTTGCTTTAGAAGGAACTAATAAATCGAGATGTGAAGTGGATAAATTAATTGCTTGGTTAGGCATATGAAGTTACATAATTTTTGGTTAGTAATAACCACTAGTAAGTTACACATTTACAATTTTACTACTACATATATGTTGAGGAAAACATAAATAACATTGAGAAGTTACTTTTAGTAAACATATTTATTTACATCTTATTCTTATCTATTTTTTTTTATGCAAATGATTACAGTTATATATTAAAAATTGCAAAAGATAAAAATAATCAAAACATAAATAATGTTGAGAAGTTACTTTTAGTAAAAATATTTATTTACAACTTATTCTTATCTATTTTTTTATGCAAATGATTACAGTTATATATTAAAATTTGCAAAATCTAAAAATAATCAAACTAAACAGGAAATCTAGAGTCATTCATTATAACGAGGAAAGTGTGAGGATATAGAATGATGAATTTAGAGAGCAAGAGAAAGGCTCTCTTGTTTAGTTTTTTAAATAAAGAAAGATATTTACATTGATTTGTTTGTTGTATAACTAGATCACTCCCTCTTAAAAGGTAGATCCTCAGAAATTTTAAAAACATTGGAATATTCTACCCTCTATAAAAGCCATATATTACAACTAATAAAAATGACATGAATTTCTTACATAGAAACACATGCACGGAAAAGTCTTTTTCTGACTAATATCCCTACAAAATCATTACCACAAATTTTACAAGAAAATCTTTCAGAAATTTTAAAAACATTGGAATATTCTACCCTCTATAAAGCCATATATTACAGCTAATAAAAATAACATTAATTTCTTACATAGAACCATATGCATGGAAAAATATTTTTCTGACTAACATACCTGCAAAATCATTACCACAAATTTTACCAAAAAAATCTTTATATGGAAATATCATAAAAAAATTTGTCGAACAAATATACCTATATACCTGTAAAACAAGCCCCAGAAACTCTCACAAATTAAAAAACCTCACAAATTAAAAAACGCATACACATGCGTGGACAAATCATTGAAAGAAAACAATAAAATAGAATAAAAACAAATTTCATAAACTTATTGAAAACAACCCAATAATTCATACACCTACCCGTATTGAGGAATGCAAAACAAAAGCCTACCAGTATTGAGGAATCCAATAATTCATACACCTACCAGTATTGAGGAATGCAAATAAACAAAAAAACAAAAGCCTACAAGTATTGAGGAATGCAAATAAAAAGAACAAAACCCTACTAGGAGGATATAACATATCATTGAAAGAAAAGAATAGTGAAATAAAAGAAAAACAAATTGGATAAACTTATTGAAAACAACCCAATAATTTATACACCTACCAGTATTGAAGAATGAAAATAAAAAAAACAAAACCCGGGGAATGCAAATAAACAAAAAAAAAAGCCTACAAGTATTGAGGAATGCAAATAAAAAGAACAAAACCCTACTAGGCAGATATAACATATCATTGAAAGAAAAGAATAGTAAAATAAAGGAAAAACAAATTGGATAAACTTATTGAAAACAACCCAATAATTCACACACCTACCAGTATTGAAGAATGAAAATAAAAAAAACAAAACCCTGCTAGGTCGATATAACATTATAACTTAAGGCCAATAAAAATGAAAAATGGCCACCATTTCAACAAGGCTATTTTCTTACTAATCATTAAATATAAATTAATACAATAATTATATTGATATTTTCTCAACAAATCTATTTTATTACTCACCATTAAATATAAATTAATACAAGGATTATATTGATAAAAATAGAAGAGTAATTTCATAATTCGGGAGTAAAATTTATCAAACATAAGAAAAAATTAAAAATAAATAAATTTATCTACTTATTACATGTACAAATAAGTTTAAATGTCGAATATAAATAGAAGAATGGAGAGCAATGGCTCTTGGATGGGAGACAATCAGCATGCATAGATTAACAAAGAGAAGCTTGGTTTATCCATTTCTTCGAGATAGATAAAATTT
Organism: Pinus taeda; assembly: GCA_000404065.3. Classification (NCBI taxonomy): domain Eukaryota; kingdom Viridiplantae; phylum Streptophyta; class Pinopsida; order Pinales; family Pinaceae; genus Pinus; species Pinus taeda. Next base: position 6,429 of record APFE031441242.1, read on the forward strand.
GCAGTTTTCGTACAATTATATAAATGTACTTTTCTGTCTATAACAAAGAAAATGATGATGAAAAATATTTAAAATTGAAGGGGTAAGAATTAAAACTATTCACTGAAATTTTCAAGCTTGCTGAGTTACCTATACGACAAGTTAAATATTTTAAACTTCTAAAGAAATCAAACAAGATGATGGAAAAATAGGTGTGCACCAAGAAAATAATGTTATAAACATGAAAGACTATGATCATTTTCTAATTCCTAGAGAAATTAAGAGAGGTAGTATAAATAAAATAGGAGGATACCTAGTAGAAATAAAGTAAATAAAAATTTACATATGAACTCTAGAAGACTCATGAAATCACTGAAATATAAGTGCAAATTTAGCTCCAGAAGGAAAGAAAGACAACTTTCTTCTTTAGTTTCCTGAGGCATAACATTATTTTTGGATTTGATGTTGTCACAAATAATTATTTAGTTTATCTATTTAGTTTTATTTATATCGATTAAAAACAAGTGGGGGAAATCACATCAAAACATATAGGAATGAGATATTGATTGGATGGGTCATGGACTTTGATGAGAAAGGTCAAGAACATTGAAAATTCTACTGGAACTAAAACTGAAAAATAAATCATCAATATGAATAGGAATATGAATATGAATATAAAATAAGTACAAGAGACAAACCTCTCATGGTTGTAAAAAATATCACTGTTACAGCTCTCTGGTTCCTCCTCTCAATTATAAATACCTCCATTGATGACATTGAACATGTCAACGAAAGACAGATTTTAAAACATCCCTTCTCATTGATTAGATTAAAAGAATAAAAACATGCGAAGGAGAGAGTCACAGTCGCATAAACATCGACAACAATGGGAAGCACTTCCACTGCAAATACAATGAAATTCGCTACAAAAGATGAAGCAGTCTTACTGCAACTCCTTCGAATTGCAAATGATAAAACAACTCGACTCTTCTATATAATTACAATTGCAAATGATAAAACAACTCTGCTCTTCTTGATCCATATCGAAGAAATGAAATTCAAATTTGAGTAATATAGACACACAAAATAGAGACAATATAGAAAGAAACAGAGGAACCCAACATAGAATAACTGCTACACAAACATTGACATATAGAAGATAAAGCACTTCTAATGCAACTACAACATAATTCGCTGCAGGAACAAGTGATGATGAATATCGCTTTGAGGCACCCATATATATACACTGCAACACAACCTCATCTATTTCCCAAAAAAACATAAAGATTCCTTCCCTCAGTATCTCAGAAAAAGATTGATTGACCTTTAGAGGAGCATATCACAGTTAACCACAACATCTATGACAAAAAAGAAATATTGAGATGCCTTTCATGAAATTCTTTCACATCAGTGCAAAGCAGTTGGTTTTCTTAATGAAAAAGCTTGAGATGCTTTTCAAGGAATTCTCTCCACATCCACGTCATCTATCCATGTCGGTCCAAAGCAGTTGGGTTTTCTTAAATTTGGAATGTTTTGCGTTGAATTTAAGGTGGAACCTTTGATATTCAGAAATAAGTACTTAATGTGATATTGGCACAGACCCTTTGTGGTCATCTTCTTTCTATTGTTCCATTAATAATTGAAATTGCACTAAATGTTGCAAAGGAAATGGCGTAACGGCATAGCATATAACATTAATTTATGCTTCTTTGACAAATGTTGAAAGAGAGAGAAATATGATGAAAGAGACAATACACAACGCCAAAGAGATCACAACTTCAAAGCATGAAGAATAGGAAACTTCAAAACTTGGTCATTATGAAAAGGATAGAAATGAAGTATGAATTTTCTAATGCAATGTGTGAAGAGAAGAGATATCTTAAAATATTTATTACTTTACTATTGACCAAATGTATGCTTAAGGATATATTAAATAGAACACATGACACCAAAAAAAACGAGTGAATTGAATGAAAATAAAATTCATACATAAAACAATTATCTTAAACAACTATTGACAATTGAATCACTTGGTAAAAGAGGATTTAGAAAAACTACAATAATGTTATCGTCATGAAACGATGCTACGTAGAATTAGTAGAAATGTACGGATTTAGAAGAACTATAACAATGTTATCGTCACGAAATGATGCTATATAGAATTAACAGAAATGTGCTTCTAAGTATAGAACTGTGTGTGAAATAACTGGTCGATGAAAACTGTGTCAAATAAGAAGTTATATTTTCAATTAGTTTTCCTTCTACCAAGCCCAAACTAATTTTTTAGATTAGTCATTTACATTTCATGTGGATTAATACTCATTCGATTTGATGTTGCATAAAGTTTATTTTTGAGTTGTTATGCTTAGATTAGTCATTGAATACATGATCAATTCAGTTTTTTGAGATATGGCTTAATGGTTGCATTAAGTTAATTGCATAGTTAACCTTTGATTTTCCCTACAAAAAAAAAATATATAAAAATTTATTTATACTCTTAAATGTTATTAATTTGTTATAAAATATAAATATAAATAATAATATTTTAAACCCAAATTTAAAATTAAAAAATAGACATTTGATGCTTTTGAGCAAGTTTAATATAAACCATTTATCATTTATATCGAAACAAAAGCTCCTATACATCCCATTCCCAAACAAATATTTATTCTAAAGCTCACCGTGTTAGGACAAACATTAATGAGAAAGTCTATTAATTATTCAAAGTTTTTCTACTGAATACTGACATTTATAAAACGTCTTAAAGATTTTCCATTTAACAAAACAGTCAAAATACTTTTTGCCTTTCAAATTTTGTATTAGAAAATGAATGGTTTATAGATTCTTTCCATCAAGTATTCTCTTTATGAGAGTAGTCAAAGCATTTTCTGGGAACTTTTAGTTTACTATCTCAAATCAATAACACTAGAAAAGGATAGATTTATAGTGCAACTACATCATGTAAGCAAAATTCCACAAAAGTAGAAGCCATTTTCTCCACAGCCTATGACCAATTAGACGAACAAACAAATGTACGAGTCTCCCATTCATATTTCTGGTGAACTCACCACAAAAATCTTAACACCATGATTTGTAATAAATATTTTTGCTATTCTTAAACATCCACATTATCTCAATTATTCATACATACGAAAGATGCACACAAAATTTATTTATACATACACTAATGTTAGCTTATTATATGAAATCAAACGAGGGACACTATAGTATCAATAAAAACTAATGCTTCATAGAACTAATGGAACAAAGTAATCCACTGTTGTAAGCCCTGGGCTAATGACAGTTTTGAAAATGTGTAAGAAACACACCATTTATGACTCCACAAGAGGGGTAAATCCAATTTAGATGATGTGAACTTTGAGGACGATAATGCCCCAAGTTTCTATTGCAAAATCACACAAAGACTCCAAGACTCCACAAAGAATACCCACAATAACTGCTCTGTCAAAATGAAATGGCACTGCACAGAATCCAACCTAGGCACTTCCAGAAGGATAAGTATAATCTGACATAGACACTATTATAGAAATGAGAGAATGAGATAAAAGTGAAACAACAAGAACAATGAATCCAAGCATGGCATTACCCATATTTGTCTCCAGCTGCATTCTTTTGTGAATGAGGGACATGGTTTTATAAGTGAAATGGATGTGGTTCATGTGATAGAATGATGTCTAGACAAATTTCATCAAAACCATCTCCTAATTGATCAATCAATCAATAACAGAAAAAATATTTCAGCCATTGATGGATTCAACATGGGAATCACATCATTGATATTGGCG
>APFE031441243.1:0-10979 GCA_000404065.3 Pinus taeda
GGTAATCGGACCCCTTCCGAAACCTCAAATGCCTTTCACACCCACTTACTTACTCTTTCCGCCCAAAACAAACCCCTCGCCGACTTCCTTAACACTCCGCAGACCCTTAAAAGCCAGATCGCATCACAAGATTGCAGTTTCATCTCCATGCAAGTTATGACCCATCCGTCACCACCCGATGCGATATCGTGATATCGGCGGTCGGCGGTCGCAAGTGCCAAATGTCCAGCTCAAGCATCCTCCGTTCCCCGCCGATGCGATATCGCGATCGCATCGGAGCTAGTTCATCGCATCACCTTCAGTGTCAGTGCCTCGCCATATCCATCTGTACCAGGGACCCACCACAACTGATGTCATCCACTGTACAGCCGACGTCAGCAGCCAGAAAGCCAAAACTTCGCGCAGAAAGAAAAATCGCACTTCGGAGCTCCAGAACAAGAAACAAAGGCAGTTTTCGATGCGCGGTTAGCGCGAAGCGCTAATCGCGCATCACTACAGGAAATAGGCCATTTCGAGGAATCTTCGGGGAATATTTTGATGCCTTAGCCCGCTGTGCGCTGAAAAAGCCCGAAAATCGCCCGATCATGCCAAAGAGATCTGGTTTAAAGACAACAGCAAATCAATGACAGAGTTTAAAGTGTATCAGATCAAATCATCAGGTATCAAGCATGTCAAAGAGTATCAGTCGACGGCAGAAGCCATCAATGTAGCGGCAAAGAGTATCAGTGAAAATCTTGAGCAGTAGCCCGAAGCAGGAGAACATTTAATACCTTCCAGCAGATTCAAAGAAAGAGGGCGAAGCACTCGACCCTCAAATCAATAAAATTGCACATTTAACTCACACACCAAGCAGAACTACAGTTCCCAAAGTACAATCATTCCAGGCAGCACCGCATCTAGCCTCACCAAGGGCCACACTGTCATCTTTTCTGATTCAGCTTGCCCCAGCGCAGCCAAAAATATTTACTTGCATTTAATTCCAGCAACACTTAGATTTTTGAAGAGTTTTTCAGCAGACCTGTTTAGGTCAGTTGTAATGAATGTCTTTCTGATATTTTGCTTATAAATACCACCCTGAACAATGTTGTGGGGGGTTGGTTGGTTGGTAGTAGTTGGTTAGTTTCCTTCCCAGCATTTTCTCCGAACAGAGACCCGAACTGTAACTGTCATATTTTCTATAATCAAAGATTGCTGAAAGCATGGATTGCGAAACTACTTGATGTTTTCTCTTGGCCAAGGAATTATTACGGAATTCCTGTGCTTCTACATGATTCAATAAGTGTTTCTCTCCTCTGTTTACTTTTATGTTTTTTACCACCATTCCGCCTTCTAAATCGCAGGAAAAAAGAATAGCTTAAGATTTGTTTCACTACACCTTAAGTTCAATTTCTGCATTTCTCGATGTTTTCTTCAGAAATAGCTATGAGCATGTATACTTAAATGATCTTGTTTATGCTGTTTCTTTCACATAGAATGCATGTTTAGGAATTCGTAACTGCTCTTGGATCCCATTCATCCATTTCTCCTCTTTTTCAGCATGATGAAATGATTCTCCTTTGCCTTTCATCCCTGATTTTCCTTCCGTACTTTCAGTAGATTGATAATTGTATCCTGTGTGGCTATCCCGCTCCGTATCCCCTTGTGACCAAGAAAATGCAAGCAAGCCTCAATCCGTGACTCCATGCCCAATGGTTCGAAACTTATCACAGCTTACCTTGTCTCTTTGTTTGAGAATCCTACCTTCCATCCAATCATAAAAAAAACTCCCTTGAAGCCAGAAAGCTAGCCTAAAATCATCAACAAAAGTTGAATCATAAAGAGAGAGCCCTCTCTGATTGCAAGGTGGGACTAGACTGCAATCCAATATTGGTTTGTGCAGTTACCTCGGCCGTATCCCTATAAGGAGCCTAGGGACAACCTGAGTGATAACATAATGGCGACTCCACTGGGGACCTCCTCAGAAAAATGCATTAAACCAGTCTGCAGCTCTACAGAGGAAGAAACCGACTTGTGAAAGGCTCGGTCTACCTGTGTTGTTGCGTTTTTTAGAAAATTTTCCAAAAAATATATTAGAAGCTGGCTCCTAAGAAACAAATGCGTAATACACGATCAAATCCTGACCCAAATAACCCACCTATCGTTGAAAATCCGAATTTAATTCCCAAGATCGTCAGAAAACAAAAACAAAACGATTACTAAACTCCTGCTAGTCCTGAAACAGTTCAGCCAATTGTTGTACAAACCCCTGTCAAAGTTTTATTCCGGTCAACCCCGAGTTCCCCTGGCTCATCACCCCCTTCTCCAAGTAGCTCTACCACACCTCTGTCCCATATCCCTACTACCTCTACTACTCCTTCTTCCCCTGTTATTCCTGTAATCCCTGTCGTTTTAGGTGTTTCGCTCACCCCCGTCATCATGGCTAGGTATGTGCCATTACAATTACCTGCTAATCCCGGGGCTATGCCTCAGGACTACCAATTGAAAATCACTTATTTCGATGGCACAACCTCCTACACTGCCCCACAACATACAAAGAAAATTCAGGATTACTTCGAGAGTTATGAGATAGATGATGAGAGTGTAAGAATGAAGATCTTTGTCCAAAGTTTGACCGGTGATGTCAGAACCTGGTTTAGGGCACTTCCACCTAATTCTATACTAAACCCGGAAGCCTTATACCAGACATTCATTAAAAGATGGGAAAAAAAGAAAGACCCCCTGCACATACTATCCGAGTATGATACTATCAAGAGAGGACCTGGGGAAGCTGTTTTGGATTACTGCACCAGATTTAACAATGTTTACAATGCAATACCACCAAATTTAAGACCTCCACCTGACCTCACATTATACAAATTCCCGGATGGCTTCGATGTCGAGATGGCGTATCAATTAAGGGAAAGAGCCCCTCAAAGCCTCGCAGAAATGCAAGACGCTGCAGTGAGCGTGGAAGCAAATCTAATCGCTAAAAGAAACGGAACTAGAACTGAGAGAAGAACCACTTTCAAAGAAGAACCCTCCTCTTTCGAGCAGAAGCTAGATGCGGTCGTTAGTACCATGCACAAGCTGGGAGACAGATTAGACAACGTTGAGAGAAAAAAATCATGGGAAGCTCAACAGCCCAATGCCGCAAGGAACCCAAACTTCAGGAAAACCCAAAACTTGAACGTAGGTAGGGCCAGTCCGGACCATGACATTAGGCCTTCTTTTCAAGAAAACTATGCAGAGGCATCTACATCCGCTGAGCCCACAGACGGGACCCTAATGAACTTGGTTGATTCAGAAAACGAACAGAAAACCTTCCTCACGGAAGAAAACCGACCATACCTTGATACAAAACAATTCCGCACCAAATCGGGTGAGTCCTTTGACTTTAAACAAGGATATGATACTGCTATATACGAGGTACACAAGCAATACAAACTAAGAACATGGACTGTCGATGTTCTTCCACCTAGCAAAACAAAAGAAAGCAAACAACACAACAAAACTAAAGGGAAGATCACTAACAGCCAACCAGCTGATAGCCCTGTCCCAAATCCTCATCAGGTTATTGTGGAGGATGTAACAGATACACATTTTTCTATTGAGGAGCCTCTTCCCACCCCCCACCTGGAAAAAGATCTGAGGAGCATTCCCGAACATCTTCCCAAAACAGAGATACCACAAACGGTCATACACCGTGATACTGACACTCCAGAAGAAAATTTAGAGAGTATGCCTGAAAAAGAAAAGTTCACCACTGTGAATGCCAGGAACTCAATAGAAAAACTGTTCAGTTTAGAAACAGAAATTGGAAAACTCAAGATCTCCATTCCCCTCTCAGAACTGGCGAAGCACGATGTATATAGACAACAAATTCAAAAATCACTTCAATTGCCGGAAATTAGGGATGATGTAAACGTTTTAGATGATACCCTTGGACTACTGTTCGGACCAGAAGTTGACAGGAAAACAACATACGGACCTGTTCCACCTTTCTATGTCAGCCTGCACATACATGACAAGATACTGCACAATGCTATGTTTGACTTAGGCGCCTCACATAACCTCATGCCCAAAGCTATAATGGAAAGGTTGAATCTCGATGTCACCAGACCCTACAAAGATCTGTATTCGTTTGATTCAAGTCAGGTCAAATGTCTAGGCCTGATCAAAGACCTTTGTGTCTCCCTAGTCTAATTCCCTAACAAGAGAATCTTAATGGACATAGTAGTTGCCGACATTCCCACGAAGTCTGGTATGCTGCTATCCAGATCGTGGGGAGAAAAATTGCAAGGATCCCTTCAACTTGACCTCTCTTATGCCACCATATCTGTCTTTGGGCAACCAAAGAGACTTTATAGAGAAACATTAATGAAGTATGTGGTAAGCAGTGAGGAAAAACCCCAAAAGTTTCCAATATACTCAATCCATTCTGATATGGATTCGTTTATTTTGTTTAATGATAACACAAGCCCTCCAACTCATGACAAGTCGTCATCTCTGGAGCAAGGAACGAATGTCAATGAGAGATCAGTTGCCAATACCCATGAAATTGTCTTAACAGCCAAGGCAGCCAACACAGGGCAAGAAGAAAATCCCGAAACAGAAATTTCCAGCTCATTCGCTCCACATACCACTCGAATCCCCAATACACACCCTGGACAAGAAGCCACATGGTATTTAGAGTTTGATGGTTCAGTTAACAAGTTAGGAGCAGGGGCTGGAGTGTGGATTTACAATACTCACGAGAATCACGCACAAGGCCATGCCTATAGACTCAATTTTAGATGTACAAACAATATGGCGGAGTACGAAGCTCTTCTCTTAGGTCTCAAGTTGCTCAAACCCCTGGGAGCTACCACCATTTCCATCCTAGGTGATTCGGATTTGATCATACAACAGATAAAAGGCAACTTTGTCGCTAATGATAGTAGAATGAGAGCTTACAGAGCCGCTGCCAGTGAATTTCTTAGCGCCTTCAATGAATTTGAGCTGGCCAAAATTGCACGAGATCATAATATTCATGCCCACAGCCTAGCCACCTTCGCTAGCACATGTAAGCTTCCCTTTGAGCCAAGTCACCACTTTACTGCTGAAATAAAACACAGACCTTCAGTCCCTAACAATGTCGTGAATTGGAAGGTATTCCAAGATGATGCCCAGATTAACCATTTTTTGACTCTGGAAGACGAATTCTCTAACACAAACATTGACATGGATGTGATCGCCGAATCAAAACAGTTAGCAGAAGAAAAACACCTGACTCTAATAGTTGCCACAACTAAACAAATCCTAAGCCCAACTATTTTTGACAATACAAACATAGGGCAACTGAAACAGCTTTGTTCACATGAGACAGCCAAAGTAAAAGACGAGTTTATTGACCTAAAAGGTAATGTTCTGTCTGCCGGCCTTACTCCATTGGAAGGCATGTTTGATGACAATGATGTGGCCAAAAAACCAAAGTTGGAACCTTTGAATGTCGCCATAGAGGAACACAACATAGGAACAATAGAACATCCCAGAATGATTAAACTATCCAACAATCTGCCTCCTGACCAAAAACCGAAATATGTGGATTTGTTCAAAGAATTTCAAGATGTATTTGCCTGGAGTCATGAGGACTTAAAGTCATATGACACTTCAGTAATCCAACATACCATTCCCCTAAAACCAAATCAGAAACCGTTCAAACAAAAACTCAGAAGAATCAACCCCATGCTTCTTCCTTTGATTGAAAAAGAAATAAAAAGAATGTTTGAAGCAGGTATCATTGCGCCCATTAGATTCTCTGAATGGGTGTCTAACTTAGTTCCCACCAGAAAGAAAACAGGAGAGATAAGACTGTGTGTAGACTTGAGAAATTTAAACCAGGTCTTTCTAAAAGACCACAACCCGTTGCCCAAAATGGATCATATATTGCAAAGAGTAGTGGGTTCCTCTAGGATTTCTCTACTAGATGGATTCTCAGGATTTAACCAAATCCTTGTTCACCCAGATGATCAGGACAAAACAGCTTTTACCACACCCTGGGGAACGTTCAAGTATGTCAAAATGCCTTTTGGACTGAAAAATGCCGGTGCTAGCTTTCAAAGGGCAATGGATATTGCGTTTGCTAGGGAGATACACGATTTCCTTGTAGTTTACCTGGATGACCTGACCCCATTTTCCAAATCTGATCGAGAGCACCTTAAGCACTTAAGGTAAATTTTCATCACATGTAGGAAATGCGACATTTCCTTGAACCCTAAGAAGTCTCTGTTTGCCCTGGAGGAAGGCAAGCCTTTAGGGCATATAATATCAAAAGATGGGATCAGAATTGACCCAGAAAGAATTCAAGCTATCCTCCAAATCCCTTACCCAAGAAACACAAAAGAATTGCAAGCATTCCTTGGAAAGATCAACTTCCTGAGGAGATTTATCCCAAATTTGGCCGAGCTAGTAAGGCTATTGAGAAACATGCTAAAAAAGGACGCCAAGGTAAGATGGTCTCTTGAAGCCAAGCAAGCTTTCAAGAGTATAAAAACTGCCCTGACTCAAACACTTGTCCTCACCAGTCCTCAGTTTGATAGAGATTTTATCATTTTTTCCTTTGCATCAGAACACACTATAGCCGCGGTCCTTCTGCAGAAAGATGATCAGGGCAATGAGAAGCCAATTGCTTTCTTCAGCCGAGCTTTGAGAGACGCACCCCTAAAATTTCAGATTATGGAGAAGCAAGCCTACGCCCTAGTCAAAGCCATTAAAGACTTCAGAATTTACATCCTGTACTCCCATGTGATCGCATATGTCCCTAATGCTGTTGTAAAGGATATACTAACTCAAGAGGGACTGGAAGGCAGAAGAGGCAAATGGATTGCTAGCATCCTTGAATACGACATTGAGATAAAGCCCACCAAGCTCATAAAAGGACAAGGGCTAGCCAAGCTAATGTCTGAAACAAACTTGCAAGCATTAGACATTAATCAACTGGACGATGAATCGGAGCTGGCGACTCCACAGATCAATGAAACCTTCATACAGTCCCCTTGGTACGCTGATATTTGCTTTGTATTGTTAAACCTGTGTGCTCCCCCAGGATTGTCCAGAACCAAGAAAATATTTTTAAGGATGAAATCATCAAACTTCTGTGTCATAGATGGTGCTTTGTTTTGGAAGAATTATGAAGGTGTTTTGCTTAAATGTTTAACTATAAATGAAACTTACAAAATCATGAAAGAATTTCATGCAGGTGACTGCGGAGGACACTTATATTGGAAATCCACGGCTGACAAGATCTTACGGGCTGGTTATTGCTGGCCTTCTTTATTTGCAGATGTGAAGAATTTTACTGCCTCATGCCACAAATTCCAAATCTTTGAAGGAAAAAGAAAGCTATTGCCCTTGCCCCTAAAGCCCGTTTCAACCGAGAAACCTTTTCAACAATGGGGTCTTGACTTCATTGGAGAAATCCATCCCTCTTCCTCAGGCCAACACAAATGGATTCTAACAGCCACCGATTATTTCACCAAGTGGATTGAAGCCATCCCGTGTAGGCAAGCCAGTGACTCCACCATTATCCAATTCCTTGAGAGCAACATCCTTTCTAGATTTGGTTGCCCGGAGAAAATTATTACCGACAACGCTGCTGCTTTCAAATCTAAAAAAATCATTAACTTTTTCCACAAATACCACATTACCTTAGGTCACTCCACAGCTTATTACCCGCAAGGTAATGGCTTGGCCGAGTCTTCCAACAAGAGCCTCATCAATATCATAAAGAAGATGCTAGAAGAAAACAAAAAGAACTGGCACAAAAAGCTCACAAATGCTCTATGGGCAGACAGACTTTCCACCAAAAAATCCATCGGGATGAGCCCCTATGAACTTGTATATGGCATGGAAGCCAAGTTTGCTTCATCTCTGGGCATACCTACTATCAAACTGTTGCAAGAAATTCAAGCTGAATTGAATGACATGTAGAGAAGAGTTAATTAGACCATTCACCTTCAACAAACCAGAGAACAAGTTTTCAACAGAGCTCAGGTTCTACAGGAAAAACTCAAGAAAATGTTTGATAAGAAGACTAAAGCAAAGGATTTCTGGGTGGGCAACAAAGTTCTAAGATGGGATGCATGAAGAGAAGATAAGGGAAAACACGCAAAATTCGATTTTCTGTGGAAAGGTCCATACATTATCAGTGCTGTGCAAGGCAATAACACCTATTTTCTTAAATCTCTAGATGATAACACAGCTGAAGAAGGCCCAATCAATGGCCGGATGTTGAAGAACTACAATGATCCTCCTGCTTGAAAAGAGCAGATGGTGGTTGGTTTGTACATAGTTGTGTATATCAGTTTTTGTTTTTTTTGCAAGAGTTTATAATGCTGAAGCACGCAGAAGAAAGCAGGCGGCGCTTTACAGTCAAACAACAACAACTAAAGACCAAGGCATTCTGACCTGCTGTTCTTGGCTTCTCACAAGGAGAAGCCATCCCCAAGTGGAGCCACTGTTAGCTTCCTGCTGCAGCAGGTTATTCATATTTCATGATTGACATTTTACAGGCCAAATATGTTGTACTTTGCATACTGCAATGCTCCATATTTGCTTAACAGTCCCCAAGCGAAGAAGGCTACTCCAAGTTCTTTCAATTGCCTTCCAAATTTTTGAAACGTTATCCCGATATCACCAATTTGTAGTTAAAGGGAAGTCCAAACAGCTTAATCTTGGTCTCCCTAGGTTTAAATTTCCTGTTTTAGAATATAGAGAATGTAAATCTGTCCAAACAGCTTAATCTTGGCAGATTCTTAGATAGGTAGAGAAGCAGAAGATCCCAACAGCTTAATCTGGGCCCTTGGAAGAAATAAGGGTAGTATGTAGATAGGAAAGCGTCAAAAGAAAAATGAATGAGGGGTTTGCAAGTGTAAGTGCACCCAAATCAAAAGAAGAAAAAATGCTAGGTAAGTAGGCTAGGTAGGTAGTTCTGAGGTTGCTGAATCCTAAATTGCTGATCAGTTCCAGATTTTCATGTGCCATCTCACTCAGGACAAAATCAGTAGGTAGTTCTATGCGAGAAGCTCAAAAGAGGTATAACTAACTCCCCTTCTCTGCTTTCCCCAATCATTAACTAACTTCCCCAAAGGAGGTCAATATCTGCTTGAAACCTCTTAAGTTCCATCATTTTCATAACACTAGCTTGAGCAAAGATCTGCTTTACTCAAAGTTGTTCCATACTTTCTCTAAAGAATGGTTCTACCCCCTTGTAACAGCCTAAGGTCTCCTGAACTTAGCTCTTTCTTACCACCTCCATATTAACCACTAACATTATTATTTAGCTCCCTATATTTTCCCATCCCCCTACTAATATTAAGTAAATCATCCCCTATATAAATATCCCTCCCCCTGGTTGAAAAATAACCATAAGTACCCCCGGGAATTGCTCAGTTTACCTGAAACTTAGCAAGAACCCTCAACCTTCGAAACCATCTTCCAGATACAATGGACTCCTTCCAGAGTATAAAATCCCTCTGAGGTAATCGGACCCCTTCCGAAACCTCAAATGCCTTTCACACCCACTTACTTACTCTTTCCGCCCAAAACAAACCCCTCGCCGACTTCCTTAACACTCCACAGACCCTTAAAAGCCAGATCGCATCGCAAGATCGCAGTTTCATCTCCATGCAAGTTATGACCCATCCGTCACCACCCGACGCGATATCGCGATATCGGCAGTCGGCGGTCGCAAGCGCCAAATGTCCAGCTTAAACATCCTCTGTTCCCAACCAATGCGATATCGTGATCGCGTCGAAGCTAGTTCATCGCATCACCTTCAGTGTCAACGCCTCGCCATATCCATCTGTACCAGGGACCCACCACAGCTGACGTCATCCACCGTACAGCCGACGTCATGCTGACGTCAGCAGCCAGAAAGCCAAAACTTCGCGCAGAAAGAAAAATCGCACTTCAGAGCTCCAGAACAAGAAACAGAGGCAGTTTTCGATGCGCGGTTAGCGCGAAGCGCTAGTCGTGCATCACTATGGGAAATATGCCATTTCAAGGAATCTTTGGGGAATCTTTTGATGCCTTAGCCCGCTGTGCGCTGAAAAAGCCCGAAAATCGCTCGATCATGCCAAAGAGATCCAGTTTAAAGACAACAACAGATCAATGACAAAGTTTAAAGTGTATCAGATCAAATCATCAGGTATCAAGCCTGTTAAAGAGTATCAATCGACGGTGGAAGCCATCAATGTAGCGGCAAAGAGTATTAGTGAAAATCTTGAGCGGCAGCCCGAAGCAGGAGAACATTTAATACCTTCCAGTAGATTCAAAGAAAGAGGGCGAAGCCACTCGAAGCCCTCAAATCATAATTATTGCACATTTAACTCACACCAGAGTAGAAATACAGTTCCCAAAGCACAATCATTCGAGCAGCACCGCATCTAGCCTCCAAGGGCCACACTGTCATCTTTTCTGATTCAGCTGCCCCTAGCGCAGCCAAAAAATATTTACTTGCATTTAATTCCAGCAACACTTAGATTTGAAGAGTTTTTCAGCAGACCTGTTTAGGTCAGTTGTAATGAATGTCTTTCCGATATTTTGCTTATAAATACCACCCTGAACAATGTTGTGGGGGGTTGGTTGGTTGGTAGTAGTTGGTTAGTTTCCTTCCCAGCATTTTCTCCGAGCAGAGACCCGCACTGTAACTGTCATATTTTCTATAATCAAAGATTGCTGAAAGCATGGATTGCGAAACTACTTGATGTTTTCTCTTGGCCAAGGAATTATTACGGAATTCCTGTGCTTCTACATGATTCAATAAGTGTTTCTCTCCTATGTTTACTTTTATGTTTTTTACCACCGTTCCGCCTTCTAAATCGCAGGAAAAAAGAATAGCTTAAGATTTGTTTCACTACACCTTAAGTTCAATTTCTGCATTTCTCGATGTTTTCTTCAGAAATAGCTATGAGCATGTATACTTAAATGATCTTGTTTACGCTATTTCTTTCACATATGAA
>APFE031441248.1:19184-35099 GCA_000404065.3 Pinus taeda
AATTATAATAATATTTACTATTTTTTTAAACGTATTTTTTAACTTTATGTTTTATTAATATATGTATTATAAATTATTCATCTTCAAATAAAAGATATATTTTTTCATCTATTTCATATTATAGGTTTATTTTATTATGTGTTTTCATATACATAGATTGATTTACTATTTTATTATTTAATAATATATCCACTATTTTATTATTTAATAGTATATAATTTATTGACAAAGAATAACTTCCTTACCAATATCATATATCTATATCATGTAATTTTGTGTCTTCCCATTTTTTGTAGTAACTAGTAGTTTAATAAATAATTTAAATTTATGGATAATTTTTAAAAAGATCTATAAATATGTATATTTACGTAAAATGTTTTAAATTTGTTTAATATTTTATTCTATTTTAAGTTTATTTAATATTAATTAAAGTAAAATTTAATTATATTTTTATTTTATTTTAATTTTATGGCTTTTCACATTTTTCAAAACTAATTATAAGTTATCAACATTTAAATAATAAGATCCACTCTCATATATCTATTTTTAAAGTTATATTGTATATACTATATATAAATTAATTTAAATAATTTAAAAAATATAACTATTTTATTATATAAAAGTTTTCGAAACTACTATTTAATCTTCTCATCACAAAACACCAACTACTAATAATCATTTTTTTCTATATTATTCTTTTTTTTTTTTTAATTCATTTTTTCAGTTTTTATAGTGTTTTTATTAACCATATTAAAAATATTTATTAAAATTCACTTTTCCAATTTAAAAAAAAAACCATGAAGTTTCATGTTTATTTGTTTCCAAAAAATATCAACCGTACTCTTTTGTTTTTGTTTGTTTCCCAAAAATATCAACCATGCTCTTTTGAATAATTTTGATATATCTCAAAACTAAAAATAGCTAACACCCTGGAGTTTTATGAATAGTTCAAGTACAGTAAGGAAGGGTAAATTGATAGTAAATTGATAACAACAAACACATTTTAAAATTTGAAATAAATAGAAAAGAAAAGATATCCATGGATATGTGAATTTTTGTGAAAGTTCTAAGAATAGTTCAAGGACAGCAAGGAAGAGTAAATTGATAGCAAGAAACACATTTTATAATTTGAAATAAATAGAAAAGAAAATATATCCATAGATCTGTGAATTTATGTGAAATATTTTAATCAGATGAGTACATATATATTTATAAAGTAAGATTATTTGTAGATAATAAATGACATTTTATTTATAAGATAAAGATTTATAAATAAATAAATTGATATAAATACTGAAGAAAAAATAAAAAATTGTTTTATATATATATTAATATGTAATTTAATAAAATTATAATCACATATTTATAATTACAAAATAAATTTATTAAATAAAAATTTATAATTAATCTTTATATTTTCTTTTCTTTTAACAAAATGACTCCAATTTAAACCACAAAAATTACAATTATAGTATTATATACGTATTTCCCTTATAAACAGAAAATCCAATAACACATATCACATAACTTAGGTATATTTTTTTAAATAACAAAATCTTTACAGAGTCTTAGTCTAGATTTAACCACAAGACTTATGAGAAGCAAGCCTCCCAACCTAATAAATTATAAATAAAATAATACTAAGATTTCTAAGATTTTTATTTGGAAGCATAAGCACGACGTTGTTGAAAAAATCATTTGTCAGATTTACTGAAATTTTCACTTACGCCATTTGTGGCTTTCCTATTTCGAACCCAATGAAAACTTCTGCAACGACTTCATACGTCTTTAAAGTGGTCGGAAACCTTTCCCATAACTAGGGTTTTGGTTATTCTTTGGGGGAATAGGCACCGCCTCGCGCCTACTTAGCTCTGGCTTCAACATCGAGTGGGGCGGCCCGCTGTTGTTTTCGACGCGGAAACCTGTCATCTGCTCAACCATTGCTTGGGAAGCGGTGGGATTTTCCCTCATTATCGTTATCGTAGTCCTGTTTCGCCGTCGCGATCGCCTCTTGCCGATGAAATTATTCCTCACCGGGACAGATCTTTGATTATTACACGATCTTGACAGTGCCCTTGACAGCCGGGATCGTGCTTCCGGAGTCTCAGATTCGGCCGCCATCGAATCCAAAACTTCCACGCTTGCGCTTGCTTTTGCTCCGACGACAGGCTGCTAAGGACTGCCCGGATCACAACTGGAAGTGGACGACGACGCTACCTCGCTTCTGGAACTTCCCACAATGTTGTTGTTCAGTGTGTCCATTAAGACGCATTCGTCTGGTCTGGAGTTCAATTCCCTCTCCAACGCTCTGATCACCACTTCCATGTTCCGCTGGGAGGCCTGATAGATCCACGCAGCATCAGCGTCGGCGTCCTGGTCGTTAGCCGTATCAGAAGGCTTGAAGCGGTCGTTAGCCGTATCAGAGGGCTTGAAGCGCCAGGGAGCCAAGGCTTGTTCCCTCAATATGGTTCTGACAGCATGCATTCTTAGTCTTTTTTCCATTCCGCCCGTGTCTCTTCTCCTTGTCATTGATCTAACGCTTGAAATTTGTTTAATCGTCTAACATCTAATCGTATGGTGCACAAAATGACACATAAGCAATGAGGAGAGTTGATTTCAGGAGAAAGCCTTACGGCCGTAAAACTTATGGCGCTTTTGCTATAACTGGTGAAAGGCTTCGAATAACAAGATGAATGTGTAATCTTATAAATAAACAAGATTTTTTGAAAATTAAGATATTTGATTTGGAGTTTGTATTACATTTTCTTTGCATTATTTTGGTAAATCTCATGTTATCATTAGTATTATTTTATATTCTTTAATTTAAACATTTATTTTTATTTTTATTTTTATTTTTATTTATGTTTTATTTTTTAATTTGGTTATGTAATTTTGTAAAAATTAATTATTATTATTGAATTAATTAGGAATTTTTATATTAAGTTAACTGGTTTGCAAGCTAGCACCTTTACATGCAAAGCAAATTCTCTATCTTCAAAGTTCTAGAATTACACAAAAAAGACGTATTCCTACCTTGTCATTTACTAACTAGAGTTCTTACTATGCCATTTACTAATTAGAGTTCTTGCTATTGAGAAATCATAAGGCTTTATTATGTTTCTTTCACCAAACAATTGTCAAATATAAACATGAAGATTACAGTAGACAAGATCCAAGCTAGGGAAAAAAACCCTCCAAGGCGAAATCCCAGAAAAAATCTCTTCTTATAGAATCAATTCAAAGTGAGATATCCAAGACCTATGACCACAGAAAAATACTAGCCTTCTACATTTCAAGTCAAATCCTCCTTCTACACAGTAAATACATCAACAACATGTGACCAAAAATAGATCTTCATCGAGAGATATGATGAGGCAAAACTTCTACAAACCCTTCTCCAACTTCAAACTTTGGTACTCTTTCTTCTGCGAAATTTCAGAGCCAATTGAGCGAATAGTGTGTATCCAAATGAGCTAAATCGTCTTTTATTTATACTGACCAATGGGGTATGAATATATATGTCCTTTGGGGTTGGACTTAATTGACAAGTAGGCCGAATTGGCATCTAGAAGGGTTATTAACCCAAATTACATATTTAAAAAATATTTTTCCTTTCTCCTTACAATATTTCCAAACAGGACTTTGACTCTTTGACTCAACAAATCCTAGAAGCATGAAAACATGCTTATCTAATAAAATAATAGTAAAAAAACTTTTTCTTCTTTTGTTTTACATAAAACATACAACAATATAATTACAAAGATCAATATGAAGACTGAACCTAGTTACATTTTCTAACACCCCCTCTTAACTAGGGAGGTATTGATAATTCCATAACCAGTACAAGGATACTTCTCAAATTGAAATATTCTCATAAGAAGAGTCAAATTGATAAGCCATCATTTAAGCATCAACATCATAACCAACATTGTCAAATTACAACATAGCAATGCCTTTACTTTACAAGTTTTAACTCTTCGCAAGAATAGAGCACAATGTTGGGAGGCATACATATGGACACCTCAACCTCTCAAGGTACATACCCCATCTAGATGTTCACAAGGTATGTTAATTCATGACTATTATATCCTAGATTTCTAATCATCAAAGAATATCAATCCTCTTCAACCACTCTTATCTTGGATAACCTGCATGATCCTCAATGAGTGTCGATCCATGAAAATGATTCCTATCTTGGATTCCCAATCCTCAAGGAGTAATAGTTTCAGATGTTTACCAATCCTCCATTGTCCCTCCCAGTGTGATACAATAGACGTATGACAATTGAGTCTTGGCCTAGTACATGACACATATGGAGAATATGGTGTCCACCATCACTCCCTCTCATCTAAGGAGGAGGTCCTTACTGCTTAAACATGGAGGATATTTCTTACTTCCTCTCAATCAGGGAGACATACTTTAGTTGGTACTATACTTGATAAATGTCGTCACACGTCTCTTCCTATTTACCTATATTACTTTTAATTGCAACAATGGCATACTATATATGTAGTGTAGGTTTTGGTTTGTTTTGTTTATTTTGTAAACCATTTTATGATCTCACACTTAGATAAGGTGATTGGATTATGTTTGTAAAGTATAATGGAGATATTTGATCATGGTATAGCTAGTATTACATGGATTTAAGGTCATGGTCATTTTTTCCTATACAATTTTCCACCTACATTTATCCAGTTAATAATTTTACGCTAAAAACATTATATTAAGTTTTCCACACCCATTTAAAATACATTAACCAAACCAATCCACCCTTATGGCTCGAGAAGTTGAATGGGTGATTGTTGTTCTCCAATCTTGGTGTTAGCGCCAATATGGGCATTACACGCTGGTGCAGGCCATGTGCCTAGAGTACCTAATCATGTGAACTCGCATCGATTATGAGGTGAAAAGACATCAACGCCCTAGATTTATCCTTGTTCAATCTACGATGGAGATGCAATCTAGTAAACCTAATTGCTCCTATTCCATTGTGCTTACTCTGTGTTGCCTTGTTATTCTTCATTTTGATGTCAGGTCCAACGATGGAATTAGGTGGCCTCTGGTGCAGACACCATCGAGTTCTTTTCCGTTCATTTGACCTCCACACCTGGAACTCCATCCAGTCGACACTTTGTGACTTAGTCTAAGACGTTCCACGTTGAGATATCTCTTCAATATTGGCCCATTGTAGTCACAGGATTATAAACACCACAATAATAGTCATTCTTCTTACCAGGTAACTACCGCTCGGCCCTCCTTTACTTCATCATCTCATCCACACCCAACTTATAGTTATGTTAGCATTTTCTTACCTAATTCCACAATGGTTTCAACATTTTTCTCAAACAGGGTCAACAATGAGTGTTTTAGAGGTGAATTAGCTTTTATGGTATGTGACTATGGTATTGATGCTTCCAGGCCAAGGACTTTGTTCTCAGGCAATTTTTTTATTATTACCATTAAATTAAAATTTTGTCTACCTCTACTTTTTGACTCACCACCTGAAACTCCTAATTTTTGTTATGTTTCTTCGTGAAGTTTTGGTTTGGCATTAGGGATGGAACTCCAATTTGGCAACCTTAAATATGTAATTGTGTGGGTTCTTCTACCAGAGCTCTACCCATGTTTTCCTATCAATGCATTACCAGGCTGAGTTTACAAGCAGTTCAGTAGATTTATGCAATTGACCAATTTTCTATTCACTACGTTTTCTTTTGTTCCCTTGTAGGTACACTCTCGACCTGCTTCTAGATTCAAGAACCCACATCTCCTAGAGTGCGCAACGGCCACTTACTGAGGTATTTTTACTTACAATTTGGTGACTTTTCCCATGCTCCATGTCCTTCACATCTATACCACCACTGGGTAGACAAAAAGGTTCCAACCCCTTTCCCAGACTTGCATTGATGCCTACAACTATGGAATTGCCAATTCTTCTTCCGGTTGATAAGTTTCATGTGGCTAGGGCCGTAGAGCCGACCCGTGAACCTAGCATTTATTTTTCTAGGTTCTTCAATGTACAAGACATATTATGAGTTGTTGTGTATTTTTGCACCTCTGGCTCTGGAGTGGTTTTTTCCCCTTAGTATGCCTATTGTTAACATTGTGCCAGAGTTATATAGGGGAATTAATTTATCGTCATTGTTTGAAGAACTGTGTACTGAATTTTCCTTCTCTAATTGATATAAATATTTTACTCAGAACATGAATTTTTCTTACTTCTGTTCATATGCCCCTGTTAGTGTTGCGCGCCAGTTTTATTAAGCGACCAAATTATTATTTCCCATTGAGTAATTGTATTCTTGTTCTTCATGCTTTGTTACATGTAAATATTTAGTCAACGCCTAAATGAGGTTTGCTTCTTTCATTGTTCGTTGTGTGTCCCTCAGAACCTTCAATTAACGATTACAGTGTTTTGCGACTTCTCATGATATACTATGCCATAGCATGGGGTTTATTAGTTATAAAAATTGTGGTTGAAAGTTATGTACCACTTTAATCTCTTTCTTATATTTATATTACATGCCGAATTGATTTAGTTGTTTGTTCTATAGATATGTTATATATTGTTAAGGAAGATCTTCTGTTACTTTTCCAGTTTTACTTTTCTCGATATACATGCGCAGTATAACTTACTACGAGTTGATAATTGTGTAGCTAGAATTCAAGTACTTAATCTCTTGTTTATAGTGCAAGTTCTTAATCTCTAATTTAGAATGAAAGTACATAATATATGGTTTAGAATGCAATTTTTATCTTACAAAATTCCTTTATAAGTTCTTTTGTTTTCGTATAAGAACTCTTAACACTCACACTGTTGTGAATGAAAGCCGATATTCAGATATGTTGGGGACTCACTACTGATACAATTAGGCTTAAGAAGTTTTTCCTAAGAGTGTTCAATAGTTTTTAAAAACAATGGTAGTAGCTTACAGGGCATCTAGACTCTCTACCCACCCTTGGGGCAGATATTTACTATCTCTTATCGTTTTCTTCATCTTCTAGCTAGACCCAACAAACTCTGCCAGCTTACCTGACTTACTTATAAATCTAGGATACTAACAATAGGCACTATCATATTAATATTTACTGCAATTTCTTAAAGTTGTATACTGAAAATAAGGCTACCAATTCAGGCCTTTATTCCTCTTAATATAGGGTTTGTACACTATTTACACTGTGCATGTGCACTGAAGTCATGAATTAGTAATTATGTTGATCCAGTGTACTCTAATGGCAATCATGCCCCCTCCCCAAAGTTATTTGTCATGATATTACAAGTAATAATTAATGAACATAAGAGATAGGACGTAATTCTTGTAATAATATTTCCACCTATTAGAATTAATTAAACTATAATAATTCTAGACATTAGAAACTATTATGTGTATTATTAATTCCTGTAATAATCCCTTCAATGTTTCTATCCCGTCCCAATTGAATTAATTCTAACAGCTCTCGTGCATATTATAGATAAATCACAGATAATAACCAAACTTATTAAAACTAAACCGTTTGTACTATAACTAAACCAAAACCTACTTATTTGCCAAATATCATTAAATTCATCAAAATTCTCTCATAGTAATCATCATTATAGGAACTTAGAAAAATTTTCCTATCTAATAAACTTCTTATAGTAATAGTTGAAATATCTTGGAAAGAACGATTTGCCTCCCAACCATGAACCTTCTCTTCTAGTTCTCCCCCATTTTGAGATCCTCCTTCTCCCAGAATTAAAAAACCCCCTGTTGTTTGGTAAAGGAATTGTTATGCCTCACTTTCCCTTGCAGACTTTCCATAAAGACGACCCATTTTTTTGGGTTTTGCCACTCCCCATAGCCTAGGCTTTTCCTATTTATTCTTTTAAGGATTTTTTTTAAAGCTCGTCTTTTCCACTACGATGCTTTATTCACCCATTCCAGTGTTGCTTCCCCCACACTGGGTGATTTCTTAGATTTTTCTCTCGCGTCTAATCTATCACATAAATTTTCTCTTAGGTATTTTTAGGAGTGATTTGGAAAATATTTATTTCCATCATATCCGTTCACATTAGATTAAGGATTGGAATAATGATTTCATTAATTCACTTGTTCTTTTCCAAGTTAGTTCTTCCAAAGTGATATTTTTAATATTACTCAAATATATTAATTACATCATCATATTTATTCCAAAAGATCAGTTATGGCTTCCATGCCATTACTAACAATAGTTCAACTACTAAAAGAGTATTCACAAGAACATAGGGGCGTATTACATTTCCCCCCTCTAAAATAAAATAACATCGTCCTTGGTGTTTATTATTCTATCACTTCCTTTCCAAATAGTGATGGATAAGTTTCTTTCATGCTATCTTCATGTTCTTAAGTAGCCTCCTCAGGAGTAAAGTGCCTCCACTACAGTTTAACCCGCACGACGACCCGATTTTGGAGCACGGTCTCTTTCTGGTCCAAGATACAGAGTGGCTCTAGTAGAAAGTCTCTTTCAGGTTCCACCTGTATCACATTCAATCAACCACATGAGAGTGACCATGAACATATTTTTTAGTAATGATACATGAAATACATTATGAACTTTAACATGACTGGGTAGAGCCAATTGATATGCTATTGGACCCACTCGATCCAAAATTTCAAATGGCCCACAGAATTGTGGTGCTAATTTAGCACAAATGCATGTTTTGATATTACTTTTCTTAGGTTTAACCCTCATATATACATTCTCTCCAACTTTGAATTCTTTGTGTGTTCTCTTTTTTTCTGCATAGTTATTTTTTCGATCTTGATATGTTTTAATATTTTGTTGAATTCTTCGCATTATTTGTTCCATTTCCTACAAAGAATCCAACCCAAAAATCAGCGTATCCTTAGGTTGGGCCCAACTAAGTGGTGCGTGGTATTTCCTGCCATACAGAGCTTCAAAGAGGTTCACTTTTATAGACGTTTGATAGTTTTTGTTGTAGGAAAACTCATCTAAATGCAAAAAAAACTTCCCACTTGGTGGGTCTATCAATTACATACATTCAGAGAATATCCTCTAAAATATTATTAGTCCTTTCAGTTTGTCTATCCATCTAAGGATGGTATGCAATACTGAAGTTCAACTTAGTCCCAAGCCCCTAAATAAGGCCTTCAAAAAGTTGGAGGTAAATTTTGCATCTCTGTTTAAAACTATCATTTTTGGTATGCCATGAAGTTTGAAAATGTCTTGCATTAAAATGTTAAAAACTTGTGCAGTCCCAAAGGTAGACTGTATTGGTATAAAGTATGCCACTTTAGTCAATCTGTCTACCACTACCATAATGGAGTCATGCTGATACTTGGTTTTTGGTAATCCAGTTATGAAATCCATGGAGATCACCTCCCACTTCCATTCTAGAATGGGTAATGGATTCAATAATCTTGTTGGATGTTGATGCTCCACTTTCAGTTGTTGACACTCCAAGCATCGTGCCAAATAATCTTCTACCTCCTTCTTCATACCTAGCCAGAAGATTTTTTTCCTCATTGTGGTTATCATTTTCTAGTATCCGCGTGACTAGCATATGGTCTCTTGTGTTGCTCATCTAGAATCATTTGTTTCAGTACCTCAACATTGAGAATATACAATCTGTATTGATAAGTAATTAGGCATTTCGAGTTTAAAGCATACATCGAAATTTCTTCCTGTTGTATTCTCAGCTACATTTCTTGATATTGAGGGTCTTGTTGCACCACTATTTGCACATGTTCTTCAAAATATGTCTCTATGGTGCTTCCTGCATTTGCTATCAAGGAATGAGCATGCCTACTTAGTGCATCAACAATCTTGTTTTCTTTTCCCTTGATATGCATTATTTCAAATTCAAATTCACTAAGGAATGCTAACCATCTTGTTTGTCCTTCATTTATATCAGGTGGATTAAAGAAATACTTCAGGCTGATCTGGTCAATTACTAGGAATATATATATATATATATATATATATATATTTATAATATGTCCTAGTAAATAA
Source organism: Pinus taeda (assembly GCA_000404065.3). Taxonomy (NCBI): domain Eukaryota; kingdom Viridiplantae; phylum Streptophyta; class Pinopsida; order Pinales; family Pinaceae; genus Pinus; species Pinus taeda. Next base: position 29,178 of record APFE031441248.1, read on the forward strand.
TTCCTCTATGTTTTCAAGGCATGAATTCCAAAAGCTAGTTATAGGTCATATACAACATAATTTTTTCATGTTTTTTCATTTTTTCTGACTCATAAGCTATGAAAACATTGTCTTATAGTAGAAAACCCCCAAATCCTTCTAAACAAGCATTCATTCACACAGTAAACTCCTTATTTGAATATGTTATTTTTAAAATAGGAGTTGTTATCAGCATTTGCTTCAGTTTGTCGAAGCTCTCCTGACATTTGTTTGTCCACTAAAACTTTAATCCCTTCTTCTATAGGGAGGTAATGGGATAAGCTATTTTTAAAATCCCTCCACAAATCATCGATAGTACCCAGCAATTCCCATAAATGAGTAGATTTCTGATACATCTTTTGGTGCAGGCCAATTCATAATGCCTTTAACTTTCTCAGGGTCCACTGCCAACCCATCTTTGGAGATAATATGTCCAAAATATTGAATTCTGGGTTTATAAAACTCATAATAATTTATTTTCACATAAATTTGATGCTCCCTTAATGTTTGTAACACCAATCTGAGATTCTCTTGGTGTTCTTCTTTATTTTTAGAGTATATTAGGATGTCATCAATGAAAACTAGTACAAATTGGTAAAGATATTTGTGGAGTACACTATTCATTAGACACATGAAGGTGGTGGGTGCATTGGTGAGACTAAAAGTTAACACCACAAATTCATAATGACCATACTGTGTTCTAAAGGGTTTTTAATGAATATCCCCGTCTTTTATATGTAACTGATGATAACCAGTTCACAAATCAATCTTTGAAAAATAGTTGCTCCCCTTACTTGGTCAAACAGATCGATAATCCCGAGTAGGGGATATCTTTTTTTATGGTTAATTTATTCAACTGCCTATAGTCAATGCACATTCTAAATGTGCCATATTTTTTCTTGACAAAAAATATCGTAGCTCCCTACAGTGACACACTCGGTCTAATATAACCCTTATCTAACAGTGCCTATAGCTACATTTTCAACTCTAACAATTCTTGTGTACTGATTATATATGGAATTCTACATACAAGCATAGGACCTGACACTAAGTCAATAGAGAAATCTATGTCTCTATGAGGGGGTAACTTTGGAATTTCCTCTAAGAAAACATCTCGGAATTCTTTTATTACTGGTAAAAATTCTGACAATTTTTTTTTCATGTTTGTTGTTCATCATTTTCCACATGAACCATATAAACTTGACATCATTTCCTTACTTTTCTTTTTAGCTATAAGGTAGATATTTGTCTAAATAAGACTAGTTTTGGTTTTCCTTTTATCAAGAATGGTTGTCCATGTGAATCAATGCAATTTACAATTTTTTCTAAACAATTTATAACAACTTTATGTTGTTCCAACAAATGCATACTAATTAATCTATCATCTGATCCTAAGGGAAGTATATTTAATTTTTATTCTATGGAATATCCATTTAAATCCACCATGCATTTTTTTAATTGATGTGTTACTTTTCATTTGGTACCAGTGGCCAACTATACCAACCAAGAATTTTGCAATTTTGTTGACTTCAATTAAACTTTTCCACAATCTAAGGGCTAATATAGCTTAAACTAGCATCGAGATCCATTAAAACAGACACAGGTTGGTTTTGGATTGTACCTTCAATCTCAATCATTGTAGACTTATGTTCAGCCTGCCGATCTTCTAATGCCGCACTAATCCTCAGAATATTTCTGGCCACATCGTTCACCGTAGTTGTCTCATGTACAACTTAGCTATTCTAAATTGATATGGGATTATGTCGACAATCCCTCACCAAATTTTGCCCCAACCCCAACATTTTAGTGGCTCTGTTTCTCTACCTTTCATGCCCTTTTTGTTGGTCAATTTCATCGGTTTTGATCTCATGTTTGATTGTGCCGATCGACTTTGATTTTGTTTGGTTAATTTATTTTTCTATTGGTGATCTTTCCTAAAACATTTTAGATAAGAAGGCTTCTGTCTTTTCATATTCATCCCCTTTTTTATTTTTTCTTTGTTCTGCCATGGTCTGGAACCTTCATTCTAATTTCAGAACTGTTGGTAGCAAATTCTGACTTTCCTAATTGTTTCATCCATAGCCCTTGGATTGTTGAATTCAATCTTTTCTTTATACACTACTCATAGATAGTTCACAAATATTTGTACCTTGGATTTTTACTCTCTGATGTATGGCACATACCGAAGTAAGTTGGTGAATTTTGTCACAAACGCATCCATGGTAAGCTTCCCTAACCTCAGTTCAAGAAATTATTTTCCACGGTCATCATAATATCTCTCACCCAAATAACAAGATTTAAATTTTTGTTGAAATTCCTCCCAAGAGAATGTCCTCTCATCCAACAAATGTGTAGTTTTTGTTTCCTCCCACCACACGACAACTTTCCCCTGTAGTTGATAAACATCTAATCTTTCTTTCAAGTTACTTTCATATTCATAAACCTAGAAGTATTTGACCATTCAAAAGCCAAACTTTCACATCTTCCTCCCTCTCCCCATCAATGGTAGGGGGTTTAAATTTCCAGAATACACCCCATAATTCCCTGTTTTTTAACCTTTATCGGACTTAGAATATGTTTTATCGGATTCTTCAACACTTTCATATCTTTTCATCATTTCCTTTGCCTTCTTCTGTTTCGACCCTTCGGGATCTAGACTCTTGTGGCTAGGTTTCTCAGTCCATACTATGATCAACTTTTCCTATTCCTCAGTAGCTTTTATTAACTACTCATTACTACTTCAGAGCAATGCTAATTCTTGTTGCAGATTTCTCACTATCTCCACAAACTAAGCGGGTATTGGGGTACTACCTTCCCCTTGTTCCACATATAAATCATCCCCACCAATGATATCTAGGGGATAATTCTCCATCCTTCCACTGCGGTCTGTTTTAATTAAACACCCTAAGAGAACAAACCAGTTACCAACAATATGTTACATTTACTTCAATTACTTTTTACTTTATAAATAAGGTGGCGCCTTTCATCTTAAGCCTAGTGTGAAACATAGGCGCTGATTTGGGATCTAATCTAGCTTTATAGAGTACTTATTTTTCATTAACTTTACACATAAGTAAACTTTCTTGCAAACCCATTTATGTAATATCATAGTACTTCATCTCTATCCTGGGCCCCTTAAGTTCAAGAGTTGACCCTGTGCTCTGATACCACTTGTCACACCTCTCTTCGTATTTACCTATATTAGTGTTAATTACACCAATGGGATACTATATATGTAATGTAGATTTTTGTTTGTTTGTTTATGTTGTAACCCATTTTATAATCTCATACTTAGATAAGGTTATTGGCTTATGTTTGTAAAATATAATGGAGATATTTATCATGGTGTAGCTACTATTACATGGATTCAAGGTTATGGTCATTTTCGCCTATACAATTTGCTACCTACATTCATCCACTTAATAATTTTATGATAAAAACGTTATATTGAGGGTTCTAGTCCCATTTATAATACATTAACCAAACCACTCCACCCTTATGTATCGAGAAGTTGAATGGATGATTGTTGTTCTCCAATCCTATTGTTAGCACCAATCTGGGCATTACACTCTGGTGCAAGCCATGTGCTTAGAGTACCTGATCACATGAAATGGCATCAATTACAAGGTGAAAAGACACCAATGCTCAATATTACTCCTTATTCATTCCACAACGCAAATGCAATCTAGTAACCCTAATCACTCCTATTCCATTGCACTTACTCTCTCTTACCTTGTTATTTTGCCTTTCAAATTTATGTCCAACCATGGCATTAGGACATTAGGCAGCCTCTGGTGTGGCCACCGCTGAGTTTTTCTCAGTTCATTTGACCTCCACACCTAGTACTCATAGCAAGCACCCCAAGCTTAGTATGAGAGGATCGATATCTATCTGATGAATTTGGGATTTACAAGAAGTGAAGCTAATATGAACCCTTACTTTAAGGTTGAGAATGATATACCTCTCATCTTGGTACTCTATGTGGACGAACTCTTTCTGACAAGTGTTGACCCTCTTATTCATCAATGTAAGAGAGAGTTGGCTTTTGAATTTGATATGAAGGACCTACGATTGATGCATTACTTCCTAGAGTTGGAGGTCTGAAAAAATCCAGGGAAGATTTTCATTTCTCAAGGAAAATATGTTGTGAAGCTACTTGAAAGATTCAGGATGGTGGACTGCAAGTTCACGACTACTTCGATGGAACTTAACTTCGAGAAGTTATGTGGAAGTGTTGTCGGGCCTGATTTGGGAAATCCTTCTAAGTATTGTCAACTCATAGGGGCCCTGATGCTCTTGGTGAACTCCCGTCTAGACATATGTTTTGTAGTGAGCACATTAAGTTAGTTTATGGTCGAGCCTCATCATATACATTAGATTGCTGCCAAGAATCTCTTGAGATATCTTCGGGGCACAATCACTTAAGGACTAAGATACATTGTTGGGAATGTGAAGCTCCATGGTTACTCTAATCCATACTAGGTTGTCAGTGTGGTGGATTGCAAAAGCACATCAGAATGTTGCTTCGCTCTAAGTTCTGCTTCAATATCATGGATGAATAGGAAGCAGAAGTCAGTTTCTTTAAGAACCGCTGAGTCTGAATTCATTGCTGCTAGTTTGGCCTCCTGTGAAGCTATCTGGTTGAGGAAGCTCTTTAGTGATCTGTTTGGACATGTGTTGGATACCATTTTGATCTTCTATGACAACCAAAGTGGGATTCGTCTTTCTTAGAATCTCGTTTTTCATGATTGCTCCAAGAATATTGATATCATGTACCACTTTATCTTGGATATGGTACAACAGGGAGCACTAAGACTCCATTGTATTAGGACCAATGCGCAGGTCATTGATATTCTTAAGAAGCCCCTTGGGAAGGTCAAATTCTTAACCTTACATGAATGACTTGGAGTTGTGGAGAGACCCTCTTATGAGGGTCCTGTATGAGATGGATAGGGGGATTTGGGAGCTCCGAGGGGCTTGGGGTACTTCTTGGAGAGATGAGCGACCATAGGGTCACTCACCCTCCCCTAGTGGTGCATTGTGTATAGGGTGAATGGTTCACCGTCCCCTATTATACCCCATGGTGGCATATGCATAGGCTAAGTGGTTCACCCTCCCTTATTGCATATGAGGAGGATGAAAGGTTCAACTTCTCTTGTCGGCACATCCTATCCATGTAGTCTGGGACTCATGGAAAGTACCTCTCATCTAGCCAATGAGTAGGGACATGAGGACAGGGACCATAGTACTACCGATGGACACATCGTGTACTACTGTACTCCCTATGCTAGGATGTCGATATTGATCTGGGATCAATGGAAATTGACTACGAGTCAGTTAAGAGTGGTATGACACACTCTCTATTGTTGGAGACTGACTTCGGGTTAGTGGAGAATGGTATGATATATTCTTCATCATTTCTTCTTTATTCATGGTTTAGTAGAGTAATGCAGTGACAGGGATGGTACAGATTGTCAGATAGTTTGGAAGGTGATGTTCTTCCTAGTTGAGAGGGAGTGTTAAATTTGGAAACTAGGGATAAACATCAATTTGGACAACTCTTATGAAGCAGCTGATATTTTTCTTGGATTCCTCTTTCCGAGAGGTGTAGGATTGATCTAAAGACCATCCCATTCTGTGTTATGAAACCAGCTCACAAAAAGATAGAAAAGATAGATCAACGCCTTAGAATTCAGCTTCTTCGAGGAGGAAACCTCCTTTAAATTACACAAATGAATGATTCTTTGATGATTTAAATGAAAAAACATCTTTTCTATATATAGGAGTCTAAGGAGTCACAATATGACCCAACCGACTTAACAATAATAATATAAAGGCACAAAAATAACAATAGAGGGATTCTATGGGGCACAGTAATAACAATATGGGTACAATAGGGGCACA
>APFE031441248.1:38227-63759 GCA_000404065.3 Pinus taeda
TCAATACATATTCTCCCATGGATAACTTGATATTATGGCACTTTCCAGAGAAATTTATCATTCCTCCATTTGCAACCATCACTTGACACTCTGGTGCTCGATATAGGAAGCAATTCAATTCTTTTGCTACCTTACAATGAATAAAATTGTGGGTACTTCCTGAATTAATCAACAGTATGACCTTTTTCTTCTTGATTTGTCCTTCTATCTTGATGGTTTGCGGAGTGGTAATTCCATCCAATGCATTACAAGATATGGTTGAATTCATTTATTCTTTATCTAGGCTTTGTTCCTGGAGTATATCCTCTTCTTTTGACCTGTCTTGCTCCTTTTCTTATTCCTCTTCACAATCTATGTAGAATAATTTCTTCTCGGCACACTTATGACCTTTAATGTATTTGTTATAACAACTGTAACAAAGCCCTTTTGCTACTTTTTTCTTCCAATTGTTGTGGTGTCAACCTTATAGGTTGTGGAAGACTAGGGGCAGCAACACTTCCATCTTTATAGTTGTGAGTGATATGCTTCCTAGTTGCCATAATTTTTCTTTCCATTTTTCTTGCTAACCTGAATGCCTTCTCTAATGAATCAGGTTCCCAAAGGTGAACATCATGTTGGATATTATCCTTTAAAGTTTCTATGAACACATCAATCCTATGCTCCTCTGGAATATTTTTTACCCTTATGGTCAATTTTTGGAACTCCTCAATGTGCTCCATTATTGAACCCTTTTGTTTGAGACTTATCAATTGGATAAAAAAAGTGTTGATTTTTGTATCCTCATAATGAGCTGTCAATTCTTCCGTAAAAATTTCCCAAGTGATAATTTGTTTACGAGAGCAAAGCCATTGATACCATACAAACTAATTTGGTTCCAAATATAAAGTTGTGATACGTACCTTTTGTGTGTTTTGCACATTATTGAGATCAAAAAATTGCTCCATCTATAATATTCATGTTGCGAGATCCTTGCCATCAAACTTCCTCATATCAATTTTTGGAATATGGTGGGTCTTTGATCCAACATTAGAGTCTATGAAATCATGATTAACATTTCTTTTGTTCGCCTCATGAGTTTCCTTTACTACCCTTTCACCATTAGTAAGTATTTCTTGTAGAAAATTTGTCAAATCTGTCTTCAAATCTACCATGCCTGTCTTCAAATTTGTCTTCAAGTATATCTTCAAATTGTCCATCTTAGCTTCCACGTCATTCATCTTAGCTTCTACATCTTTCTTTAAACCATCCATCTTAGATTCTGTCACTTTTTGTGTGAGTGACATTTTTTGCACTTGGTCTCGTAATTTTGATATATCATGTTGCATTTCTTCCTCTTCTTCATAAGTCATGCTAGAGCTTTCAGGTTGCTTACTAGGTGTTTGCATTCTCTTTCCTCGAGGCATCAGTTACCATTAATAATGATCTACTATGCCCTTTGAATTCCTTCAAAATAATTCTTCAAACCAAGCTTAACCAAAAATTTAAAAAAATCTACTCACATTTTTTCACTTTGTAGGAGCTCGATATTGCCTTTGATGTATCTCTATAATTTCAAATCATCTAGTTCCAAAATTGTGACCTGTAATAGTCCTCTATGTTCTCTTTCCAATGCCACCAATCTGATCTAAATTGGATTCTCCAAGGAAGAGTTATGCCAAATCTCCCACAGTGACCTGATTATAGACTAGTTCAGTAGAGCAAACTTGTACGATGTGCCACGTGTCCCCGTTTCGACCTTTGGCTCTAAAAATATATATAAAAGAAACTACAGTCCGTCCTCCTTCTGTACCTTCTTATGAAATTTCAATCCGATGCTCAGAGATAATGTTATGATAATTTTCCCCAGGTCACCTATTTGGAATGTAAGCCAGGAGTCTGCAAAAAGACCAACTTCCTCGGATCATATCTTCGTAAATATAGCGCGAAAAGCTTTGAAATTTGGACCCGAGGTTCAATGTGATTTCCTCTCAAATGGGTTTTTTTCTTTCTTCCAAGACTTCACAGAAAAAAAGTTATAGCAAAAATTCCACAATGACCTATTTGGTGCAGTGAAGCCCTAGAATCCAAAGCTCTGATACCAAATGTTATGAAACCAGCTCACAAAAAGATAGAAAAGATAGATCAATGCCTTAGAATTCAGCCTCTTCGAGGGGGAAACCTCTAAATTACACAAATGAATGATTCTTTGATGATCCAAATGACAAAACCTCTTTTCTATATATAGGAGTCTAAGGAGTCACAATATAACCCAACCGACCTAACAATAATAATATAAAGGCACAAAAATAACAATAGAGGGATTTTATGGGGCACAGTAATAACAATATGGGGACAATAGCGGCACAACAATATTAATAAGGGATACAACTAAAATAGTAATGGGGTAATCACTAGTATTATAGGGACTTAACATTCTGACATGTACAAATGAAGTTATGAATTTAATTTGACTATGGACAAATTGTCAAGGTTGGCTTGCCATCAAATTAGCCTCCTCCAGCCTTCAAAGTTGCATATAAATACAATGTGCCTCCTCCTCATTTTGCATCTCATCTCGTTCATATTTCTCTCTCTCATCTTGATTGGGTACAGATTTTTGGGCCTCTCTCTCTCCACACGTGCAAAAGGAAGACTGTCTTTTCTAGTTGTTGCATTGACTAGATTTGACAAAAATCTGAGGAGGTCGAAATTTTAGGAGGTTGACTTTGACCAGGGTTGACCTTGTTTGACTTCAGTTTTTTGAGGGAGACATCTCTTTAGGAAAGTCAATGTTCTGGGCACAAAAATTAAGTCAGTTTGACCCCTGCATTGACCAGCATTGACTACCCTAATTCAGGTTGTTGCCTTGAATTTTGTTGACCAAATTTGATTGGTTATTTTCGGATTGTTTTGGGTTGCATTATCTTGTTTTTGGAGGCCAATTTGACCAAGGTTAACGAAGATATTTTGGAGGTCAATTTTAACCCTGTTGACTAGCATTGACTTTCTGGTTAGGGCTTTTTGTTTATGCTATTTTGACTGATCAATTTGGGCAAGTGAATATTGTAAATTGTTCTCTCTCTCTGTACTAAAATTTTGAACAATTATAAGAAGAATTGATCAAGGGTTTCTACACAGTGGGATTTGTCCCTGGATGGTGCCATATCTTATGTCCTCTTGTATTAGCTTTCCTTCTACTATTATTATTTATGTTCTATCTACATTTTAATATCATGTTGATGTGATTGCTATAATAGATATGATATTGGGCTAATAAATCAAATTGAAGTAAAATTTCTCTAAGCATAGAACATACCATTGTTATCCTAAAATACATTCCTAATGTTTATTATGTTCCAAATATGAATCATAACCTCATTAGTGTAGGACAATTGATGGGACATCGTTATGATGTAATATTTCAAGGGAACACATGATCTATGACAAGCCTCCCAATAGAAGGCTGATAACTAAGGTTGAAAAAACCAAGAATAGGATGTTTCCTTTGACTCTTAGAAGTTGAAATATCTCACAAACTTTTGTCCACAATGTGTCAAGAATAAATGACTCTTAGCTATGGAATTCTAGATAAGGCCACATACCATTGGTCTCCCTACTATGAATGAAAAAGACTTTAATTGTGAAATTTATGTTCTGTCGAAGCAAAAAAGAGACAAATTTACACATCTTCCTCTAGAGAAGCCTTTAGAGATTGTCCATACAGATATATGTGGCCCAATGCAGACACAATCTATTAGTGGTAGTCTTTATTTTCTGACATTCATTGGTGATTATAGCAAAAAGACATGGGTGTATTTTCTAAAAAAAAACAGGTACATTCTCAAGGTTCAAATAATTCAAAATAGAAGCAGAAAAGCAGAGTAGAAAGCCTTTGAAAGTACTCAAATTCTGTTATCTCTTAAGAAGAAATTTCTAAATTGTTTTTATCAGTTTTATTGTGAGGGTTAGGTGCTAGTCCGAGTTCAGTGTTTCCATGTTCACTTTAGTGTCTAAGTTTTAGGAGTCTTGGTAGTATGGTTAAATAAAGGTCAATAGTCCGTCCTCATTCACCATTGGTCCCATAACTTACATAGATTCCCTATATCAAGCTTGTTTTAAAGGTTCTTATGAAACGCTTTAGGTGTTTTCGTAGCGCATAACCCAGATTTTACACTGGCTGCGCTACGAAATTGGAGGTTCATGCGGATCCGTAGCAAATCTTTCTCAGCTGTCATATTTTTCAAATTCCGTTATGGTTGCATCATCCACTGTCAGCTTATACACTTCGCCTATCATGTCCAACTGCTTATCTTCATCATTAGAGTCGTTAGGTACCTTGATACGCTCGGGTTGCAAGTTTCAAGAAGAGCCAATTATTCACAGTCATAATTATGATTGCATTCATTGCACGAAGAACAAATCAGCAAATGTGAAATTCGAATTCCTTGAACATCAAGTGAGGCAGTGATCAAAGGTTGAGACAAAGCCAGTATTTCAAGTTTTCATTACGCTGGAGTCTCATGGAATGGTCTACAGAAAGAAAGGAGCACAAGTCAGGCAGATGTTTGAGGAGCGAACCTGAAGGTTTAGACATTATCTTGAAGAACAGAGAAGTGGAACATGCATTCAAGTAGGTTGGATGTTGGAATTTTTGCGAGAAACTCCAGGGAGGTCATGCACAAATCACCAAAGAATTTTCCTTGAATTTCACAGGAATGAATTCAAAAGTTGGGATGCTTGAACTACAAATCTCACCAGAATTAATCTACACAGTCACTGAGATTCCAAGGGGACAAGAAAGATGGTTTAAAAATTTCAAATTTGATATGATCCCCTGCAAAGAATTTCTGAAGCTGGAGTTCATTGACTCAGATTTAAACAAGTCTGTGCCCAGAAATTATGTCAAGGACTCATATGCCAATTTACTTACCTGCATACAGAGGTACTTTACTTGTGAGGGGAGATATGATAAGGTATATTCATATCACTTCAAGCTATTGCTGCATTTCATAGGAAAAATATCTCTTGATTTACCTTTCTACTTGTTTCGTAGCCTAGGAAAAATGTGCGACAAGGTTCAACTAAAGAAGGAAGCCTGTGAGACCTCATTGTTTCACCACGGCTTAGTCAAGTTGATCGTTTTGCATGAGCTCCAAAGAATAGACAGGGACTAGTCCTCATTCATATTTATGTCTGGCTTCAAGAATGGAACTTGTCTCAGTCCTCAAGCTGTGAAAAATTCTCCACTAGCAACTGGTCATTGTGCAGAAACAAGAGCCAGGAGATTTACAAAATTGAAGGCTAGGAAACAAGTAAAGGAGCCCACCAGAACATTGATAATTCAAGACACACCCCAACAGCCTCAGAAAGAGAAAACTCAGATCAAAGAGGGTGTGCATGAATCCTCTACAGGTGAAGTAGTTCAGAGAAGAAGGACTAGGAGCCAGATAGCTAAAGAAAAAGGCAAGACAGTGGTTACTGAGGAAAGCCCGATTTCAAAGGGAAGCTTGAACGACTTACTGCAAGCTATCAATATTGAAGAATCTCCCCTAGTTCAAGCAGATTTAATAGAATCAGGTAAAGACAAGACCAAAAAGATCAAACCTCGAAAAAGCTCAAGTTTGATGATCAGGTTTCTAAATTTGTCTTTAAGCCAACAAGACCTGTGACGAGGCATTTCAAACAAGTACAAGAGATGATGCCAGAAGTAGGAGAAACAGAGGAGATCAAAAAAACTCATGAAAGACCTGTGACTTCATTAGAAACATCTTCACAATTTCTTGAAGAAGATAGAAATAAGACAGTTATCCCTCAGGAGGAATTTAGTGTTGAAGAGCTGAAAAAGAAGTTGAGGCTAGCAAATCTTGAAATTGCTAGATTGAAGAAAGCCTCAAGGAAACATGCCATTAAGGAAGCCCATTTTAATAAAATGGAAGCCCTGTGGGAAGACAAAACAATTTCAATACCCGAAGTGGTCGACTGTAATGCCCAATACTGTACATGGACAGTTCCTGCATTAAAGGAAGCAGAATTCATCAGAAACGTTAATATGAATCTGAGAGCTGGGATCAGAGTCATGAAAAGGCAAATTGGGGATTTAAGGATCCAACTAAGCCAACAAGAAAGATTTCCTTAGCAGGTAAGGATGAGTCCCAAATTTTGGTGATTTACAGTGTTCATTTTTTAATAGCTTCAAAGCAGCTGCAAAGAACATTTCACTATGAAGAGGCCTCAAGACAGTCAAATTTTCGCTCAAAGCTGTGTTTTTGTGATTACACAACAGTTTCATTGCGTGCTACGAAACTATTGTAGATGATGCCTAATGCACAGCAGTTTCGTAGCGCACTACAAAACTGCTATAGCTGCATAATTAAACTCGGTCGACCCATTTTGAGTGACCGAGGGGAAATTTTTTGGAAGGGAGTTTCATAAAGGGATCATTTACAATGTGCAAGCAACCAGTAATGGCAAAACAAGCGGAAGAAAGATATATGAACTCTAAGATTTTTGTTATATAAATGATCACCGCTAGTATTGTCCATGACTTTTCAAACAGTTTTGAAGAGGTTTTGTCATCACACATGTATATGGGAAAGGCTTATAGCACATGAAGAACGTGGCACTCCAATAGAATTTTGGGTAATTAAAGAAGAACAACATGGTTAATTAGTTTCGAATATCTTTGAGGAAACCAAAAGCAGAAAAACAGGGGCAGTTTCCTACTCCTTAGCAGCAGTAAAGGGATAAGACATTAAGGATCAGTAAGGAGCTTCAACATCCACCACAGCTAAATTGAAGGAGACCACTTGTCAGAGAACAAGTTTTGATTGTAATAAATACTATCACCCACATGATGTGGAGTTAGACTCCTAATTGTATTAGGTTTCTAGAATTTCCAGTTAGCAGTTAGTGGTATTTAATAGTTAGTTAAAAGTGTTAATAGGTGTCATAATAAGATGAATTCGAGTTCCCCTCATGCTGGAGGAGGAACCTCGGTTATGAAAAAGCTCTATATATAGCAAAAGAGCTGATGTACAAAGGGTTGGAAATTATTAAGAAAAACTCTGAATTTGTGCTTTGTGTAAAGACTCTGTTTTCTAGTAATACAATATTGACCTTGCTTCTCAGGAATCATAAAGAATTCGATGTTCTGAATGTATTGTGTTTTCTTCTTCCTATTATCTACAGTGTTATGAATGTATGATCACTTAGAAATCACTTACAGTGCTCTAATTTCTTGCATACATTTGTAAACTGTGTTGGTCCCCTATGTGTTTGATGTGTTCTACATATGTTGGATTCCGAATGCCCTGACTTCTATGCAAAGCTAACTTGACTGTCAATACTGAAGCATATCTGACTCCATAAAGCCCAATCGATACTTTCTAATTTTGTTTCAACCTTTTTCATTTATCATTTGTTTACTAGAGTAAGCCATCTAATACATTATCAATATCATTAATCCTTTTAAGAGAGCCCTCTCAGGTTGAGGAGGCTAAGCCTTAGCCTAAAGTAGGTTTGAAATAGTTGCTTAATGTCTACCTGATCAGAGTAGTCTATCAGGGTCTGATTTTGAGATAACAAATTCAATAAAGGAGGAGAGTACAATTCCAATGACTTCAAATCCTTTTGTCAACAACAAGGAATCATAATGCAAAACACAAAAGGATATTTTCCACAACATAATGGAGTAGCAGAAAGGAAAAATTAGTCAATCATGAGCATGGCCAGATCTATGCTTTGTGAGTAGAAGTTGTCAAATAATTATTGGGAAGAAGCAATTTTGACAACAGTGTATGTTCTCAACAGATCTCCAACAGCCACTCTCCAAGATAAAGTACCTCAAGAAGCATGGGATGGTAAAAAGGTAAATGTATCTCACTTTATAATTTTTGGATCAGTATCATTTTGACATGTTCCTGAGAATCTAAGAAACAAGCTTGATGATAGGAGTGAAAGATGTAATTTTGTAGGCTATTGTGAACAATCAAAGACATACACACTTTATAATCCAGTTACTAAGAAGTTTGTTTTAAGAAAAGATGTAAATTTTTTTGAAAATAAATCTTGGTCTGATCATGTTAATGAAGCTTCAAGTTAGTATTTTTATCCACCATAGCCACCAAGATTGCAGGTTGAAGAAGATCCATACCATTCTAAAAATGGTACATCTTCAAGCACTGAATCCACCAGTGATTCAACATCTTCATAAGACAATCAGAAATAAAGAAGTGTTAGAGAAATAAATGAGTAGGAGCATGAGTTTGACCAACATATTATGTTTGCATTTCTTTCATCTCAACCAACTTATTTTTAATAAGCAGTTAAATAAACGCATTGGATTGATGCAATGAATCAAGAAATTGTTGCCATAAAGGAATCAGACTTGGGACTTAGTTGATCTCCTAAGAGACAAAACTAGAATTGGTGTAAAATGGGTATAAGGCCAAGCTAAATGAAAAAGGAGAGGTTTAGAAACATAAGGAAATGTTTATTTCCAAAGGATTCTCACAATAGTTTGGTGTCGACTATGGTGAAACCGTTGCTCTAGTAGCAAGGTTAGACACTGTTAGAACCATTTTGTCCACAACATCTCAACACAAATGGAAACTCTATCAACTTAATGTAAAATATGCCTTCCTAAATGGTATATATTAGGAAGAAGTTTATGTGGAGTAGCCTCACAGGAGCATAAGTTATACATATTGAATAAAACCTTGTATGGTTTGAAACAAGCTCCAAGATCTTGGTACAGTTGCATTGATACCTATCTCATCAAAAGTGGTTTTTGCATAAGCAATCATGAGCCAACTTTGTATATCAAAATGCATGAAGGTAAAATTCTTATTGTATGCATTTATGTAGATGATATTCTTTATACAAGAAATATGGTGTTAGAATATTTCAAAGTAGCAATGCAAACAAAATTTGATATGACAGATCTAGGAGTCATGAAATACTTCTTAGGCATTGAAATTCACCAATCTGCTAATGGAATTTTTGTTGGTCAACAAAAATATGCCACTGATATCATCCAAGGGTTTAGAATGAACAATTGTAAACCTGCAGATACACCAATTTCTCAAGGCACAAAATTGGGCAAAGAAGATGTACCACCACCAATTGATTCCACACTGTATAAAAGTCTAATCGGTAGCTTGTTATATCTCACTTCAACTAGACCTGATATTATGTTTGTATTAATTTTTGTCTCTAGGTTTATGCATCGTGATATCGCAATCAGGGAAACATTATGGAGCGGGGCCTTTATACATACACATCTGTGATCCGATGAACTGAACCCGACAATTATATAAATATTATTGTATAAGCTTTGAGATCCGCCGAAAGGCATTTTCCTATGTATTTTGCATATTTTCGTTATCTAATGAAATACCATGAAATAACGTCGATGCGATCAAACCCGGACCTGAAGGGGTTTGGGAATCAAAATATATAATATTTCAAATCCGCCAAAGCCATTTTTTAAGGATTTTTTAGTGTTTTTAACATATTTCAAAATACGAAAGGAAACCTTGGAGCAGGACCGAAACTACTTGCGATAGCGATTGAGGATAGACCCGATAGAGGAATAGATCGTATTGAAGGACTTTTGAAGTCCAAAATGAACTGTATTTTGGTGGAATTTCAGAGTCATGAATGCGTTTTCTTGTGTTAGGAGAAAATGACTGCGTTTGGGCTTTCGAAGGATTTCAAGGGCCCAAGGCACCATTCCGTTACTGAACAGAGGTCAGGAGACAGATGGACGAGAGATAGATGGAAGCCACAACACGATGCAGCCCAAAGCAGAAACGATCATGGAGCGCCACTGGCATGAGCGAGCCACCTAACAGTGCGGCAAATTACTAGAAAGTGGTTACTCTGTTATTAGAAAAAGAAACCTCCGAGCTCATGTGTGTCTGGTCATGGAATCAAGTCATTAAAGACAGAGGGGATAGATTAAGACCTCTTGAGCCTCAGAAGGCTCAAGAGCATTGTAAAAGGCCTATAAATATTTGAAAGTTCAGAGTAACAAGGGTTCAACTTTTGGAGGCTATGGAGACTCTGCTCCTCTAAGCGTCTCATCTTCATTCCAACAATATAAGCTTCTTTTGTTGTTACATGTTCAATTCCCATTTTCTCTTCTATTCCAAGCTTGCACTTGAATAGGTTATTCATGTTTTCTTCTGTGTCTAATGCCAGATAAATATCATCTTTTTTGCAAGCTTCATTTACTTCCTATAGCTAGTCATTCATATGTTTTTATGTATGCATCTGTTGGTATACTCAATATTCTCCATCTATCCATTGAATATATAAACTATTGAGCATTAGTGGTCTAAAGCCTTGTAAAGATGAGGGTGTTCGTGCATGTCTTGAGTGAAAACGGAGTTGAAACAGTCATCTGACTTGATCCAAACCATCATCCATTCCAATATTTCAGAGAACACTATTGAAGATTTATATGTTACCAGGTATCTCTGAGCTACAACCTAGGAGAGCTTCTTGGAGTGATAACATAATTGGCACCACTGCCGAGGAGAGGAGACTGAAGCTCAACTTCCCTGGGAGACAACACAGATCTAGCTTTGATGATAGACAAAGTCTGGGCACTTTTTTGGTTGTAATCATCTATCTGGCGACTCTACTGGAGGACGAACCTCCCAACGACTCCACTTCATAGTTTTGGCTCAGTTTGTAAGGCATTTTTGGAGAAATGCTCAGAAGCCACAAGCTGACCCAATGCCTGACCCTGATAAAATCATTAAAGAAAGAAAGGTGTTGCAGAAAGGAGCATCAGGTTCAGGTAGTTCTAAACAATATTCTATATTTCTTCAAGAAGATCATGTAATAGAACAAATACATGTTGAGAGTATAGCATCTAATACTAGCAGTGAAGAAAAAATCTCAGAAATTCATAAAGCTCCTTATTCTTTAGGTTCTCCTTTTGTTGTAATCCCAAAAGAAACCTCACCTCCTATCCATCATACTCCTTTAGTCTTATCAGTCACTCCTCAACCCTCTGTCATTCAAACTTCCAGTACCCTTATAGACACCATAGTTATGGTAGCATCTAACAAAATGGAAAGAATCATAGCTACTAGGTATGGACTTTTAGTACTGCCCACTCCTGCGAATGCCATGCCTACTAGAGAATATCAGAAGTATATGCCTAAGTTCAATGGGATTGAAGGTGTTATAGCTGAAGAACATCTTGAATCATTCTATAACTATGCTGATAACCTAGACATTAGTGAAGATGATGTATCGATGAGAGTCTTTGTCCAAAGCCTAGATGGAGAGGCTAGAAAATGGTTTAGAGAACTGACCCCAAGGTCTATAGCAGATATTGAGGCTTTAGATGATGTATTCCTAAAGCATTGGGGGGATAAGAAGGATCTACTCTACTACCACACTGAGTTTGGGAACTTAAAGAGGGAAAATGGTGAGTTGTTGTTTGATTTTAATAAGAGGTTTAACCGTGTGTACAGAAAAATACCAGTTGAAGTAAAACCCACCACTACCTCTACTAAACTCATCTATGACAGTGCCTTTGATTATGATTTGTATCTTCTATTGAGGGAGAGACGGTGTGCTACCTTGGCTGATATGCAGGATGCATCCTTGGAAGTAGAATCAAACATCATGGCTGCAAAGAAGCTCAAGAGGAATGTTTATAGAAGGAGACAAAAAGGCGAATCTTCATCATCTTCAGATCCCAAGATAGATAAAATGACGAAGATGATAGAGTCATTAGCCTCTGAAATCTCCAAATTAAAGGTTGAGCAACACCCTAGGAAAGGAATAGTTCCTAATACCTTTGCTCCTAGAAATCCAAATCCATATAGAAGAGCTAATGAACAGTTGCAGATTTTGCAAAGAAGCAAAGATGCCAATGAAGACCAAAGGGTGAAGACCCCTTTGCAGAATGTAGTCATGGAAGAAGAGCAGTTTGAAGAAGATGAGGAGATCCATTGTCTAGAAGACAAAGGCAATGCCTCCTTTTTTACCTTAGCTACCTATGAAAAGTCATTATTTAAGGACCAAGTCAGCGAAGAGTGGGATGGTGGATCTGTTCTATAAACTGATGATCAACACAAATATGATCTGAGGTAAAAAATGAATAATTCCAAGGAAACTCCTGTTCAGAGAGCTACTATCCCTGCAATATAACAAGCCAATAATCAGAAATTACCGGTAGTAGATCCCATCATCCTCAAAGCTCCAGCTCATGAGGTAAGAGGCCTTGACAAGTCTCCTTCTCCTTTTAGTTTTGAATCAGAAATCCAGAAGCTAAAAATACCTATACCTCTGATTGAACTAGTGAAGAATGAGTCCTTCAATCGATCTATCCTTGAGGCACTTGAGCCTAAAGCCATCCAAGCCTCCACTGACTATGTAAATCTGCAAGATGACAAACCAACAATTGTTCTTAGCCCAATGATAGAAAATTATGATGAAAGCTCCCCATCATTCTATGTCTCTTTGACTATTCATGACAAAATCCTTCACAAATGCCTTCTAGACACAGGAGCCAGCCATAATCTAATGCCCAAGGATGTCATGGATGAATTGGGTCTTGACATTACCAAGCCTTATCATGACCTATTTTCTTTTGACTCTAAAAAAGTGAAATGTCTAGGATTAATCAAAGACCTAGCCATCACCTTGTCTCAGCTGCCCATGAAGAGCATGATGATGGATATTGTGGTAGTAGATGTACCCCCCAAGTTTGGCATGTTGCTTTCCAGAGGTTGGATCAAGAGATTAGGTGGAACATTACAAAATGTCTATCCTACGCTATTGTCCTAGTTTTTGGAGGTGAGAGCAGGAGATTATACAGAGAAGCTTAGTTGGCTTATATCATCAGTGATAAAAGGAATCCCACTGATCATCCCATAGATGTTGTCGACACTGATTTTGGAGCCTATATTCTTCAGATTGAAGAATCTCAGTTGGCCTCCACGCAGCTTAAGAAACCGGTTTTCCAGATCACAGAAGAAGAAGGCCAACAAATTTGGGACATGTTCTTTGATGGAGCTTACTCCAAGGAAGCTGCAGGGGCAGGTGTAGTCCTTGTGCCCCCCACACAAGAATGCATTCATTTATCTTTCAAGTTAACTTTTCAGGTCACAAATAACATTGCGGAGTACGAAGCCTTGATATTGGGCTTAAACGTTGCTAAATAAATGGGCATCAAAGGTTTGAAGGTGTTTGGAGATGCAAACCTTATTATTCAGCAGGTCAACAAAACTTTCAAAGCAAAGAATCCAAGGTTGAAAGCATACAGAGATGAGGTATGGAAGCTCAAGGGTTCTTTTAATAGTTTCAACGTTTCTTACATCCCTAGAATGAAGAACAAACTTGTTTATTCCCTTGTGTCTACTAGTACGCTTATTCCTCCTTTGCCTCCTAAATTGGCTTATGAAGTTCAAGTGAAATATAGACCATCTCTGCCTGACAATGTCAAATACTAGAAAGTTTTTGAAGATGACGATGAAATTAATAGGCTTTTACAAGTCTTTGATGAATTTTCTAAAATGCACATTGACCAAGAAAATGAAGCCATTGAAGAATACAACCAGTCCAAGCTAAAGGACGAGATTGGTCAGGATAACATTGTTCAGCTGCCTAGTAACCATATACCCAAAGGATTGGTGCCCCTAGAGAAGTTGTTTGATCATAATGTTGTACCTTATAAGCCTGCTAGAAATGAAAATGAGTCTGCAGTTCATAGACATAATCTAGGGAGTCCAGCCCATCCAAAGTACGTAAATCTGTCTATTCACTTGTCTTCTACCCAAAGTTCCAAGTACTTCACATTGATGAAATAATTTACTGATATTTTTGCTTGGGAGTACAGTGATATTAAGACCTATGACACCAACATCATTTAGCATAAGATTCCACTAGAGAAGAACACCATCTCTTTTAAGTAGAAATTAAGACCTATCAACACTCTCTTATTGCCTTTGATTGAAAAGGAAATCAAAAAACTACTGGAGGACAACGAAAAGAACTATGATTCCAAGTTGAAGTTTGCACTGTGCGGTTGATAGAGTTACCAACAAGAAGTCCATAGGAAATTCTCCATTTAAGCTAGTTTATGGCGTTGATGTTATTTTTCCTATCCAGCTGATTCTCCCTGTGGACAAATTCTTGCAAGAAGAATAAGATGAAGAAAATGACATGACAAGGAGAATGATTAACTTGGTTGAATTACAGTAGATCAAAGAACAACTGGTTGAGAAGTCAAAAGTTCATCAGAAGAAAATCAAAGAAACCTTTGACAGGAAGGCAAAAGTGAACAATTTCCAAGTTGGTGACTGGGTTCTCAAATGGGATGCATTGAAGGAAAAGACAGGTAATCATGGTAAGTTTGACTCCTTCTAGATAGTTCCGTTTGTCATCGCTCAAATTCAGCAGAACAATACCTTTATTCTGCACAATCTGGAAAGAGAAGAGGTTTTTGGTGGCCCAATCAATGGGTGGTTCTTGAAACTTTATTTCATTTAAGGCTTTAAAGCCTTGATATTGTAAATATGTTTTTTAGCTTTATTTTCTATGAAAAATAAACTCCATGCCCAATGGAACACTAGGAGATAGATTTGTTTTTGGTTTTACACGAAATGCATTGGTCTGCAGTTCTTGAAACCTCACATGGAAGCTTTCATCCCTAGAAGGAGCCAATGTTAGCCATGTTGGCATGTGGCCCAAAATGGATCCAAAATGCTCTCTAAGTCTTCAAAATCCTCATAAAACATTCCAAAGAGCAAAAAAATAGCATGAGAAGAGCCCTTAGAATGGCAGAGAAACATTATAGGGAGGCCAAAAACACGTAAAAACAGTGAAAAAACAGAGTAGCGGAGGTCTGAACAGTGAAATGCACAGTAGTTGTCAGATCTGGCTGATCAACGATCCAGATCTAATCAGCAGATCGCAAACGACGATGGAAATTGGCAAATATCGACACAGACTACAGAACACTGGCGAAGGCGACTGACGTAGTCAACGTGGACCGTTGATTAAGCACGTAGATCGATGGCCCACGTTGCATCTCAAAATCGCAATTGGCCAACACAACAAAGCACTCACCATTGGCCTGAGGCATGAACGACATGCAATTGCGATTAATCGCATCACGATAGCGCAATCAGGGAAACATTATGGAGCGGGGCCTTTATACATGCACATCTTCGATTCGATGAACCAAAACCAACGGTTATATAAATATTATTGCATAATATTTGAGATCAGCTGAAAGGCATTTTCCTATGTATTTTGCATATTTTCGTTATTTAGCGAAATACCACGAAACAGTGCCAATGGAATCAAACCAGGACTCAAAGGACTTCGGAATGAAAATATATAATATTTCAGATCCGCCAAAGCCATTTTTTCAGGATCTTTTAGTGTTTTTAACGTATTTCAAAATATGAAAGGAAACCTTGGAGCAGGACCAAAGCAAATTGCGATAGCAATTGAGGACGGGCCCGATGGAGGAATAGACCATATTGAAGGAAATTTGAAGTCTGAAATGAACTGTGTTTTGGCGGAATTTCACAGTCATGAATGAATTTTCATGTGTTAGCAGAAATCGACTGCATTTATGATTCTTAAGGATTTCAAGGGCCCAAGGCACCATTCTGTTACTGAACAGAGGCTGAGAGACAGATGACCGGAAGGGAAAAAAGCCATAGCATGATGTAGCCCACAACAAAAGCAATCATGGAGCATCGTTGGCACGAGCGAGCCACCTGACAGCGCGGAAAATTACTAGAATGTGGTTACTCTGTTATTAGAAAAATAAACCTCCGAGCTCATGCATGTATAGTCATGGCATCAAGTCGTTAAATACAGAGGGGATAGATTTAGACCTCTCGAGCCTCAGAAGGCTCGAGAGCATTGTAATAGGCCTATAAATATTTGAAAGTTTAGAGTAACAAGGGTTCAACTTTTGGAGACTGCGGAGACTCTGCTCCTCTAAGCATCTCATCTTCATTTCAGCAATATAAGCTTCTTTTTCTATTAGTTCAATTCCCATTTTCTCTTCTGTTCTAAGCTTGCACTTGAATAGGTTATTCATGTTTTATTCTGTGTCTAATGCAAGATAAGTATCATCTTATCTCTGCATTGATAAATTAGATTTGCAAGCTTCATTTACTTCCTGTAGCTAGCCATTCATATGTTTTTATGTATGCATCTGCTGGTACAGTCAGTATTCTCCATCTATCCATTGAATCTATAAACTATTGAGCATTAGTGGTCTAAAGCCTTGTAAATTTGAGGGTGTTCATGCATGTCTTGAGTGAAAACAAAGTTGAAACAGTCATCTGACTTGATCCAAACCATCATCCATTCCAATAGTTCAGAGAACAATATTGAAGATTTATATGTTACCAGGGATCTCTGAGCTACAACCTAAGAGAGCTTCCTTGAGTGCTAAAAAGAATCACAATGTCAACAAGCCAAGATGAAAACATGTGCCATTGTTGATATCATTCTAAATTATGTTGATGTCACAAAGTCATCCATTTGAGCCATGAGTATTGAGTCACTTTAGGATTCGAAGAATAATGTAAGAGAGTCATCAAATACATATAGAAAAAAACACAAGAATTCATAATGCGACCTAATAGATGTGAACCACTGAATATGAGTAATCTCAAATCATTGTAGTGACAAATACAATGCCACTATCATGTGAACTATGGGGTAAAATATGTGTTCCACAGAGATAATGAACCACTTGATAGAAGCAAACATTTATAATACATGGTGTGAATCTTCTTCTAGATGCCATAGAAACAACACAGTCATGCATAAAAAAAATCAACGAGCCATGCAGAGAATGAGCCATGAAAAATTTTAGGATTCCCTTCAGAATCTATGTGCCCAGAATTTAGTTTTGTTCACCGAAAATAAGCTATAGTAACCACAAATCATAGAAGAAACCACAAAGAGAGATCCTTCAATCCAAATGCAAACAAAGTGTGGTCTTTAGGACTCCGAATCCAAACCTTACCTTTGATACCATGTTGAGAAATCGAGAGGCTTGCTTATTAACTTAGATTTCTCTTTCTTTGATAACTGCTTACAAATTTAGTTGCCTTCTTATTAATTTTGTTATGTTTCTTTCATTAAACAATTATCAGATATAAACATGAAGATCATAGTACACAAGAACCACAAGATATAGGCTCCCATAAAATTTATCTTCTTATAGAATCATATCAAAGTGAAATATCCAAGACCCATGACCATAGAAAAATACCAGCCTTCTAGATGTCAAGTAAAACCCTCCTTCTACACAATAAATCTATCAACAACAAGAGACCAACAACAAATCTTCATCAAGAGATATGATGAAGAAAAAAAATCCACAAACCCTTTTCTAACTTGAAACTTTGACCCTCCTTCTTCTGTGAAATTTCAGAACCATTTTAGTGAATAGAGTGTGTCCAAATGAGTTCAATTCACCATTTATTTATATTGTCCATAGGGATATGAATAGACATGTCCTTTGGGGCTAGGCCGACTTGACAGGTAGGCCTACTTCGAATCTAAAGGGGTTATTGACCCAAATTACATATTTAAAAATATTTTTCTTTTTTCCTTACAAAATGTCTAAATAGGACTTTCACTCGTTGACTCAACAAATCCTAGAAGCCTCAAGAACACACTTATATGATAAAATAATAATAAAAATCATCTTTTTTTATTTCCTTTTTTTTTTGTAGGGACTCACTATTCATATGGTGAGGGTGCATTAGCACACTCGACTGTCAAGGAGAGGCCCAGTAGGGGCTCACCATTTCGATGGTGAGGACTATTTTACATTAAACATATAATGATATAATTACAAAGATGAATATGACGACCGAACCTAGCTACTTTTTCTAACACATACAACACATTTTATAGAGTCTCCAGAAGATGGCTCCTTGATACACTATAAACTAGCAAAAGATAGAAATACATTTAAAAATTGGCCACTACCATCCTTTTCAGCTCCAAAGCTTCTAGTTTGTCTTGACTGAGCTATTTCCACTTGTTGAGGAGGTGTCACACCCATGGGATGTTCTAGAAATTCCTCATGCTCTTGCCCTCCTTACGTTCCATGAGTTGAATCATTAGATATTCCAAAGACCTTGTTAAGAATTCGCAAGGTCATTTTCTCCTTATCAATTCAGTCCTATCCATTTTAAGTGACAAAATATCCATAGTCACCTACAGATGATCCACGTCCACTTGCAATGCTTCTAGTTGGTGATTTACCAGAGTGAATTAGGATTTGGCTTCCATGGCCACCTTTTGTGCTTGGCGAGTAGTGTGGGGCCAATTATGCCTTCACATTAGCTTCATGATCTTGCCTGACTAGGTGCTTCATGTTGCATGGAACTCCAATGTTGACACGTTCCAATGAGATATCCATTACCAACATTCTCCATTTATAACCACTCACTTGAACACTTCTCTCTCCAATGATTTCCTGCCTGCATTCAATTTCACAATCCTGCTCCTGAGAATGCCTGACAAGAATTGTCGTCACTTTATCTTCCCCTCTATTACCAGACTCAAGTGAATTTAACACTTTCAAGGATTTCAAATCACAAGCATGCTCATTTGTAATGAAAGGTATTAATGATCTGGAAGGAAACCACCATTTGTCCAAAGGCGTGGAATAACTTGCCTCAAGAGCCTAGCCAGAGGATTTACTGGTGACATTCATCTTAGGTGAGGACCACCAAATGAGACCCTCTCAATATATTGTGATTAGTGCAGTCATTAAATTATTTTACAATCCTTGCTTCCAATCTAATCAATCTCCATATGAAAATAAATCAGGATGCATTATCCTAATTAATTTTCATTTTTCTGATCATGGGATATATGATATAGTTGGGGTTCCTTGATCTTGAATAAACAATCCTTGTTCTAAAGATACTCCTTGGTTGGCTAACACATATCCATCTTGATTATTCTTCCTTTTAATGTGGAAGAATTTGATACTTTCAAACTTCTAGAGTTGAAGTTGAATTCTATGGTACATCGGAGGAATATCTTTTTCTGGCTTATCTTTAACTTTGTGAATTTTTTGTATGATTATCATGGAATCCCAATAAACTATCAAGTGGTGAATCCTCCTTGCAATGGCCACCTCCATACCTTTCCATAGTGCTAATACTTCTGCTTGATTACTAGTTTCTCTACCTAGACCCCAGGCAAATTGTGTCTTTATTTCTTCATCGGGGTGATAGATGAGTCCTACCTCCCCATCATTAGTATTATTGTTACAACATAATGTATCATCATATTAATTACATTGAAAGTTTTTTTTTGCAATGTTGTATGTGTTATAAATTAGTATAAGAAGATCTATGTAATTCCTTTTACATTCAATATGAAATTGATATAGTAATTTATCTAGTACAAATTTTTAAAATGAGGGAACATTGGGAACTAGCAGTTTGAATATATATATATATATATTCAAATTAGTTGGGTCATACAAAACCATAATCAACCAACATGTAAAAAAAACCTTCACATTAAAGAAAGAGGGAGATAAAAGTATTATTAATTTTCATGAGTTGTTTCACATGAAAACTATAGGTAACAAACATATAAAGAACATTAGAAAACACAAAAGAAAAGAAACTAGTTAAGTATATAGCATGTTAAAAGAAAACTATATATAATACAATGACTTCTCATTATGAAGGAGAAAGAGAATATTCAAAGGACAACGAGAAGAAGAAATAGAAAGGAGATAAAGAAAAAGGATAAAGATAATTAATTAAATAACGGGTATATTATTGAATATTGGAGTCAACTCATTTTTGTCAAATTTCCAAAAATAGTGGTTGAGAGATAAAAGAAAGGTTTGTGGTTTGTACTCTCAGATGATGCTAAATTTCAAAGTAAAAATGTTTGAAAATACTTCAATTTTTGGGTGGTCTTCGAGATACGGTTTTTGTCGGGAAATGTTAGCCGTAGCCGCTATCGAGTCAAAGTAAGTATTTGGTATAACTGCTCTAACTAACTTGTAAATTAAATTATTGTATTTGGTATAACTGCTCTCATCAACTGCCAAACTATTCTAAATACAATTTTTATGTTATGTGTTTTATGTATATTATAAATTGTAAGTAAGTATTTCAAGGTGTTATTTTAACTGTGATTGTTTCTCAGGTCTATAAATTGTTACTGTGTTATATTCCAATTATAAATATATTTTTAAAATATATAATTTATCAGAGTTAATAATTATATATATATAACGTTTGTAATCAATAAAAATTAAAAAAATAATGCATAATCTATATTATATATATAAGCTTTGTAATCAATAAAAAAATATATATATAAAAATCTCTTAAAGATCTGAGCAAACCTCCTAAAAAATCCGAGTAAATAAATAAAAAAAAATAATTATAAATTAAATAATAAATAATAATAATAAATAATTTAATAATAAATAAACTAATTTTATACTATTAACCGTATGGTATTTATTTATATAATTTATAATCCTAACTTTTTCTTATCAACCGAAATATTTAATATAATATAAATGAAATTATTTTATTAAAAACTAATCATTAATTTATTTTACCTTTTTTACCTAATTTAACTTGGCTTCATAAATAAAATAATAAATAATAACAATAATATTAAATTAATAAATGAAAATTTGACCTGGGTCCTAAAGTCAAAAATTAGCCTTTAATCTTTTTTAATCGTTGGAGTCTCTGGTTAGACTATTTAACATGCTAGACTGGAGTTGTTTCTTCAACTTGTCCTAACGATGAACCAGACTAGTTGGTTCTAAACGCGTCGACAATGGTCTTTCTATATGTGATTTACACCGAAATTCTTCTTATAACTATGATAGATTACAGAAGCCTCAATTCTATAATTTCTATAACTTTCCATAAAAAAACAATAGACTACGCCTTAAAAAACACTTGGCCTCAAATGTGCTAGGGATTTTAAAAACTTATTGCCAGATCTTTGTCCTTTTGTGTATGTCATATGACCCATCGCGCAGATCTACGACTGTTTTAAAAAATAGGTTGAGGGGACTCGATATCATCAACTGATTGCCGCCACGTTGATTCCTTCAAAATAGTATAATAATAATATTTATTAATATTATTTTTATATAAAAGAAATTGTAATTAGGATATTTAAGCATTTAATTTACTAAATAAAATAAGTTTTTTTGAAAACTAATAAAATTAAATCAATTTGGTTTGACGACTATATTTTTGAAGAGATGTGTCCTTTTTCATTTATTTGGTAAATTATCATCATATTATTATTATTATTATTATTATTTTTTAAGAAATAGATATTTTTATATTAAGTCAATTAGTTTGTAGGCTAGCACCTTTACATTCAAAGCAAATTCTTTATCTGCAAAGTTCCAAAATTACAAAAAAGACCTATTTCTACCTTGCCATTTACTAACTAGAGAACTTACTATGCCATTTACTAATTAGAGTTGTTACTAATGAGAAATCAGGAGGCTTGCAAATTAACTTAGATTTATCTTTCTTTAATAACTGCTTGTAAATCTAGTTGGCTTCTTAATAATTTTATTATGTTTCTTTCATCAAACAATTATCAATTATAAATACAAAGATCACAATTTATCTTTCTTTGATAATTGCTTGTAAATCTAGTTGGCTTCTTATTAATTTTACTATGTTTTCATCAAACAATTATCAAATATAAACATGAAGATCACACTACACAAGATCCAAGCTAGGGAAAAACCTCTTTAAGGGGAAAACCCAGAAAAATTCTCTTCTTATAGAATCATCAGAGTGAGATATCCAAGACCCATAACCACAGAAAAAATATCAGCCTTCTAGATGTCAAGTCAAACCCTCATGCACAATAAATCCATCAACAACAAGTCACCAAAAATAGATCTTCATCAAGAGATATGATGAGGTAGAACTTCCACAAACTTGTCTCCAACTTCACACTTTGGCACTCTTTGTTCTACGAAATTTTAGAACCAATTGAGCGAATAGTGTGTGTCCAAATGAACTCAAATAATATTTTATTTAGATTGACCAAAGGGGTGTGAATATACATGTCCTTTGGGGTTGGGCCAACTTGATAGGTAGGACGACTTGGCATCTAGACGGGTTATTGAACCAAATTACATATTTAAAATTTATTTTCCTTTTTCCTTACGATTTGTACGAATAGGGCTTTGACTCTTTGACTCAACAAATCCTAGAAGCATGAAGAGCATGCTTATCTAATAAATAATAATAATAAATCTTTTTCCTTTCTTTCTTTTTTACATAAAACATATAATGATATAATTACAAAGATCATTATGAAGACCAAACCTAGTTACAATTTCTAGTGCTCTCTCTTAACAAGGGAGGTATTCATAATTCCATAACCAATGCAAGGATACTTCTCAAATTGAAATATTATCATAAGAAGAGTCAGATTGATAAGCCACCTTTTAAGCACCAACATTGTCAAATTACAACATAGCAAGGCCTTTACTTGACAAGCTCTAAATCTCCACAAGACTAGAGCACAATGCTAGGAAGCATACATATGGACACCTCAGCCTCTCAAGGCACATACCCCATCCAGATATTCACAAGGTATGTCCTTTCAGGACTATTCTATCTTGGCTTACCAATCCTCAAAGAATATCAGTCCTCTTCAACCACTCTTATATTAGATAACTTGTCAGATCCTCAAAGAATGTAAGTCCACGAAAATACTTCCTACCTTGGATTCCCAATCCTCGAGGAGTAACAGTCCCATATGCTTATCAATCCTCCATTCTCCCTCCCAGTGTGATACACTAGACATACGATGATTGAGTCTTTGCCTAGTGCATGACACATATGGAGAATATGGTGTCCTCCATCACTCCCTCTCAGCAAGGGAGAAGGTCCTTACTCCTTAAACATGGAGGAGATTTCTTACCTCCTCTCAATCAGGGAAACATCATCATAATCGTTTAGCTGGTCTCATACTTGATCAATGCATCAGCTACTTGTTCTTCCGTGGATATCTTGGTGGTAGCTACAAGGTCTCTAATCTCACAATGCATCATATTCGAGCTTTGATCTTCTTTCACATTTCATCTTCATGACAGGGTTTCTTAGATCCTAGCATCATCATGTCATATCTAATTTCGAGTTTCCTGGATCTTGTCAATCATCAAAAAACATTGTCATCCACTAGTTCATTTGTCTTCTATAAAGAGTTGAGCTTCCTCACAGCTGCTAGCACATGTCTATAACATAGTTTTGTCTCATAAGTTAGATCAACTTACCAATATCAATTCCGCTCTCATGCTTATCCAAACTATCGATAATGATATTCACGGAATCTGTGTGTTCCATGATAAAATCATGCAGTTGTAGGTACATCAATATCATCCGACAAAATATTTCAATTGTTATTCTTCCATCCTCTACACATGTTTCTACAATATGTCTCTCCAGGGAGCCAAATCGTATCTCAAACTAATCATTAGTATCAGAGTTGCCAAATCATAATGGCCTTAAAACAAGGTGTCAAATTCGGTTATGTGCTCTCTCTGAAGTCAAACATTTATTTGCATGATTTAACTTGCAACAAGGTTCTACTTCATCTATATATTATCAATGTGTTCCTGGAATATTCTCATCAACTAGAAGCTTCAATATCATCAAGGTTCCTACATCTCCCTCTTTCCATCATGCTCATCATGCTTCCACCATCTAGAAAGCCTTCATTATGTGCCTGCAATCATCAGCAAGTACAACCAAGAAAAATACACAAAGAAAAAAGCATGAAGTCAATTTTGTCAATCTAGGATTTCTATGATTTCAAAATGTATTTCTAGGATTCTAGTTACAAACCTTAGATACTTCTTGACCTGGCCCTTATTAAGGTTTTTACTTTAAGCAGATACATCTAGTCTTGGGGTTTTGACTTCAAGCCCTTTGATTTATCTTAATTCAATTTTTGCTAGGGTTTTTTACATACCCTAGATTATCCTTTCAAAAAGCTCATTTAGTCCTACAAACCCTAAATACCATTTAGGGTTGTTGACACCTAATCCTCAGCAATTGGGAGAATTTGAATGTGAACAGTCATCAAGAAGATGAACTGAACGATCACATTCATGTATATAAAAAATAGCTACCTAATGGAATAAATGAATCAGTTTTTCTGGAGTTACTCCTGGCCTGACATGGTATCAGAGCGCAGGTCCCAGGTTCCTTTTTTTAGTGTGCCTTGTAACTCCTCTGTCCTCTGTCCACTGCCTTCTGCTCTCGGTCCCATAATCTGCTGTCTCTGCCTGAACGCTGGTATGTACTGTTTAATGCATGACATTCCTTGTTTTTAACGCCTGACAGTTGAATTGTGTGTTTGAATTTGGAATTGCTGCATTGAATGCATTACTCCTGCGAAATGTTATTGTGCTATGCGTATGAGAGCCGTGGATTAATGTGTATGGTTAATGCCTGAACGCTGGAGAATGTATGGTTAATGCCTGAACGCTGGAGAACGTATGGTTAATGCCTGAACACTGGAGAACGTATGGTTAACGCCTGAAGGAGAACGCTCGTTAACGCCTCAAGGAGAACGTCGTGGTATGAGAGCCGTGGTATCAGCTAAGTAGAAGCTGCATTCTTGAGAGCCGTATGAGAGCCTGAACAGTGGTATATTTGAAACACTGTTTGACATATTTGAAACGATGCTTATTTGAAACGCTGTTTAAAAATATTGAAACGTTGTTTGACTGTGGTATACGATCCAACGAATGTTTTGAAGCTGCCTAATATCTAATGTTTTAAATGCTGCCTGATACGTTTTTAATGGTATGGTGAATGGTATAAGGCGTCGTGCATTGTAGTTCACGTTAAAGTGAATATTTCATTCACCCATATTCTCTTCCAAGCCTTCACGTTAAAGTAAATAAGTCAAAGCCTCTTTGGTTTAAGTGAATTCGTATCCCTTGTTTTGAGTTTGTTATTATAAGGAATATAAGGGAAGTGTGGTGGTATATAAATTATTATGGTTATTGAGGAGTTTTGGGAAGTTGGTACTGTAAAAATATATATATATTGAATGGTTTTTTAAAAGAAGAAAAGGGAGAGGTGTTATGAAGGATATTTTACAGAAACATTGGAAGAAAATATAGTGCATAAAGCCTTTGAAATATTTTTACCCCTTTGAGAAAAATTTGACTGTATAGCAGCAAAAGTTTTTTTTCTTCATAAGAGCAAATTTTTTTCCATCAGAAGTATTAGTCTATCAGCAAAAGTTTTTTATCAGCAGAAGTAATTTTTTACAGAATGCATTCAATCATCTCTATGATAGGAATAGTTCTCACTGGCAAGGAGAACTATCCTGACTGGTCCCGGATGATACAACACACCCTCATCTTCAATGAGTTGTGGAAAGGAGTGTGTGTCGAAGAAGGAGACAGTGACCCAGAAAAGCCTACATCAGACAAAGAGCTCGCCATCTGGGAAAACAAGAACAGCAAAGCGTATGCATTAATC
>APFE031441248.1:68999-173641 GCA_000404065.3 Pinus taeda
GATTGGGAGAATTTGAATGTGAACAGTCATCAAGAAGATGAACTGAACGATCACATTCATGTATATAACAAATAGCTACCTAATGGAATAAATGAATCAGTTTTTATGGAGTTACTCCTGGCCTGACAAGGGTTTTCTTAGAGAGAACAATTAGCTAGTGTTAGGGTTTTTTTCACTACTAGGGTTGATTCAATCTAGAGTTGAGAAACCCTAAATACCCAGAGTCTACAAACCCTAACAACTATACTCATTAAAACCCACCATAAATAAATTTCAAAACCCTACAAGTGTATTGCAAATTCTTAACTATTGTCATACCTCATATGCAAAGGCTACGAATCATTATCATAGTATAGATTATAAATTATCCTGATTTATATGTAACTCTTACAAATTTTAATTGTCTTCATCATTAACTTCTTTTAGCGCAAGGCTAAACCAATCCATTCGTAGAGATTTTTAAAAACTTCAATATTTTTTTCATCAAGCCATAAATCACCTTCTTTCAAATCTCCAGGTTGACTTCATAGTGAAGTTTATCTTCTTTTATATCTATAGACAAGACGTTTTTTTCATATATAGATTGTAGACCTAAGTCACTTCACGATGTCATTTTTTTCCAAATATCCTAATCCATTGACTATTATTGTTGTTTAAGTGATAGTTATCACTTCAGGTCCAATTCCCAAGTCCGAGTCACAGCGATAAATTGCGTTCCACAATCAAACCATAAGATTGTATAAGCGAGTCATTTTATTATCATAAGATCAACTGTAGAATTATGTCATTGTATAATATTTTGATGTCATCTCAAAGTATGGTTATACTACTGCAAACATACTGTAGAGAACAATTCCAAACAAATTCATTGTCACAAAGATATATGAGATGCCACCATTTGGAAAATGTGAATTTTATGATAACAATTTTGCAGAGTGCGAGAGTATATGTGAGCCTCTAAATATTAATCGTGAGTCATGGTATATTGCAGGGCCATAAATATCAAGCTATGCCAGTATAATGTGGGCTTTGAGCCACATGAAGGACTATACGAGCCTCTAAAAATGATTCATAGAGAAACTTCGAACCACCGTTGATTTGAGCCACTACAATATATATGGAATCAATCATATGAATTTTTCATAGCATATATGTCATGAGAATTGTGAGGGTGTAGTAAAATTCATATTGTAAAAACCATCTAGAGCGAGTCGTTGTGTACACCAATATGGACAATGCATGCAATTGTACATATAATACAAACCATGATATAAATTAGTTTGAGCCAATGAAAACCAAAGAGATATAATGTGAGTCTAGGTCACTACAATATATATGTGATCTTAGAAAATGAGCCACACTATCGAGCATATGTAATGATTCCAAATGTAAGAAACCTAGTGAAAATTTCATGTAATAAAGGTTAATAAAGGAAAAATAAGACCACGGTTAATGGACACTTATTCCAAGCTAAATGTCGGGAAAATATATCCTAGTGGGCATCACTGGATGTGTATTTTGGCTAATGAAATTGGCAAAGGCTAAGGCAAAGGCATTAAAAGGCAAAAAGGCATTTTTGGCACATTTATTTATGAACATAAAGGAAATTAGGAGAAAAGTAAGGTGAAAGGTCACAGGTTGCATGTGAGGAGGAAATTGAAGGAAAATAATGGAAAATGAAGAAATTAGAGTTCTCATGCATAAAAAGGCTTCTAAGGATCATTTTATGAATTTTTTCAGTTCAACCTTTTATCAGTTCAAGTTTGGATCTCTCTCATTATTCTATATCTCTCTCACTCTTGGTCACTTAAAGTTTTCTTAGAGCACTCTAGTTTAGAGCAAAGGAAAGGGAAAGCAAGGAAAGGAAAAGAAAGGAAAAGTAAGCAAGGATCAAGGAAAGGAAAGCAAGACTCAAGTAGCTTCAATAGGAATACTTGTAAGTAACCTTTTGCATGTGTGATTTCCTAGCTGGTTTCAAGGTTCATTCCCAAAGGCCTATGAATCCCTTGATCGATTTTGGCAGGATACATGGTAAAGGTCGAGGGAGCAGTCTTAGTTTAGGGGCTAGAGGTCCGAGTTTGGATTGCGGTAAAGCCTCAGAGACAAGGAGATAGAAAATTCCTCAAGGATAGTGATGGATTCTGGATGGCATTCCAAGTTCGGTTCGGTTGTGTTCGGAGCACCAGTTTTGGTGTGATCACGGTTTAATGAGGGTGGAGATGGTTTGACCTCTAGATTACCTTAGTTGTTCTTGAATTGGTTGTTCTATGAGATCCCACATTCATGCTTGGGATATGGCACAAGGGTGACTGGGTGAAAGAGAGATTTGGTTCAACCATGTCATGGTCGGGTGGTACGTGGAAGTCCCGAACCTGGTTGGATTTGCCTATGATTAATAAAAGATAAGTTCTCTTACTTTTGCACTGATTTATATGTGGTTTTAATGGTTTTCATATCTCTAATATTTATATGGTTTTATGTTGGTTATAAGCATCATTGAATGATTGGTTTATGTCATGGTTATTTCATATATTTACTTGTAACTGTTAAATGGATGGGTGCAAGACCTAATTGATGCTGCATTATTTGATTTAGAATATTAGATTTCTGTGCTAAGATCCTCCTCAGATTAGAAACAACATTCTTTCATTATGCTTAAGGATTCATGAATTTTTTCAAGTGAAATGATGAGTTTTTATGTTAATTTCATGAGCAATTTAACATAAATTGGAGATTGAACATCAACATAAACATATACAAAACATCATTAAAAACAAATTACAACAAGAACATGATAAAGGAGTTCACCCCTCCTAGGCTACGTCTCCTTGGTCCAGCTTCAAATGGCTTGGGCCTCTCTATTATGCTAAAAAAATGTGAAAATATGTGTTTACAATGCTCAAATGCTTTTGAAACCTACTCCAATGAGTCCAAAATGTTCAAAAATGTATATCTAGCCTCCTTTGGCATAAATTTGGTGAAAAACTGAAGAAGTTATGACTTCTCCTTGTTTTCCTAATATTCACTCCACAAATTGCCCCATTTCTGGCATGATCCTAAAAATTAGCTCCAAAAGGTGCTAACTGAGTGAAAATTTCATCGCGCAACAGTCCATAATACGTTGGCACCGATTGTCCCATCACAAATCACAATCGGCGAGAACCGACGGTCTTATGTTTTGTGAACGTGGTGGGGAGATGTGCAATTTCAATATGGAAGACCCAACAGAACTATTAATCGGAACTCATAAACTTATCGCATCTGGGATCCTTTCGCAATTCGAAAATCGGTGGCATACCGACGGTCTTATATATGTGGGACTTTTTTTTTGCGGTGTGCGATTATGATATGTGATTATGATTATTATATCACAACCCTTCCCTTATCAAGGGCTGATCGTCGCATTGCAACGACTGAGGCCGATTCTTTAATGCTTTTCTGATTGCCCTGTTGTGATGTGCGAATACGATTATCACATCACACCTTAGCTTGTTCTGGGGCCAATTTTTAATGCCGACCCACCTGCGGCATGGGATTTACAAAATGTGAGGGCCAATGGCGGACTACCACTTGGAATATCCCCATTCGCTGAAGAGCCCTGCCACATCATCTTTTCCTGACATTTGGCCATGTCAAACATGAAATTTGACTTGCTCTAACTTCTTCATACGAGCTCAGATTCGAGTGTCGTTCACACTGTTGGAATTAGGATGACGATCTCTTCGATCTGAAGGTAATTTTATATAGATTCTGGCACTTTCATTTTTGAACCTAATTTTGAGCACCTGATCACTCCTCCCCACTGGAAGCCTTTTGGACCCCAAAAGACCACCTTCAATTGTGTAGTAGGTGAGGGTATAATTCCCTCACCTTTCTAATCTCAATCCATTTATCACTGAGTTGGAACTTGTGATTTGCACGATGCTTATCGTGCCTTGCTATGTACTTGCCTTTGCCATTTTCAAGTTGTTCTTTCACTGTTTGATGTACCATTTGGAGTCTTTCAATGAAATCTTTGGCTTTGTCCATGTTACTATCAGTAGCAACATCCTTCTTACCAAGATGATACAATACATTATGATGCAAATGGTAAACAAATTCATCCACTTGATTTCTTTGACTCAAGCTTGAATGTACATCTAGAAAGTATGTATTCTTTTAAACATAATTTCAATGTAAAACAAAATGATTCTTGAGGAAATTAGTTATAAAAACTATAGGCCTAGAAAGTACGTCAACAAACTTGTCACTTATACCTTTCTTATACCTTTTGACCGAGTGCAATAGTAGAAGAAAACCCATCCAATGGAAGTGCCTTTGTTGTTGTAACTTAAACACTTCACCATTGAAAATTTCTGAATGAAATGAAATGGGCTTACCACATTGCATAAAGACAGTGCCTATGGCATAGTCACATACATCAACCTGAAACTTAAATGATTTTTTCAAGTTTGGAAGAGTAAGTATAAACACTAAACTGATCTTTTGTTTTAAAACATCAAATTCCTCTTGTTGTTTGCCTCCCCACAGGAATACCTTTTGCACAACTGCCAACGAATGAAAGCTACAATAGAATAAAAATTAACAAAATCTCTCCTCCAACATTCGGTTTCTCCCAAAAAACCTCTTATCCAAATGACTATTTTGAGCATGCCTGCATAAATTGTGAGCACAAAAAAGGCGTCTAAAGCTTTATGGGGATGTATAATTCTTTCACTTGTGTCTACAGGAATGGATTAAATACCACCATAGACTGTTACGGCCAGACAAACTACTGGTACAGAGCCCAAAGTGACAGATTTGTAGCTTCCACAGATCCCACTCGCTGGAATTATGGTATCGCTCTCAAGTACAGCTTCAATGTCGGTTGATCAATCCATAATGGCTTCAATCTTGCTCCATGTCCCATGCAGACTTCCAAAAAGCCCTTGGAAACCTGAACACTCTTGGAAGAACCAATTTCACGGCTCAATTTCATCAAAGAATTTTTATCCAACATATAATTTGACATCTTCAGAAACAAATGTTCTTGACATATGACATGAAGTATTTTTTCTCATACATGACATGTTCATAATGAAATTTTCTGAAAATGAAAATGTCATCCAAGTAGACTATCATGTCTAGAAATGGCTTCAATACGCCTTGCTTCATATGCAGGAAAGTAGTAGAAGCATGGAAAAGACCAAAAAGCATAATAAGCCATTCAAACAAACCTTGCTTGGTTTTGAATGTCATCTTCCATATATCTCCTTCAACAACTCTACTTTGATGAAAACCACTTCTTGAATCCCATTCAATGAAATTCTTACCATTCTTATTGGGCGCCAAAACAAGAGGTGAACCACATGGTAAAGGAGAAGGTAGAATGGTCCTTTTATTCAACAATCCCTGGATTTGCGTGTTAATTTCTATGCTTTCCATTATTGACATCCTATACATGCCAATGTTAGGAAGACAACACTTTTGTTGCAACTGTATTTCATGTTGGATTCTCCTCTTGGGAGGTAATCCCTTTGGTTCCTGAAACATATCATCATATTGGTTAACTACGTCAACCAATTCAAATTTCAAATTTGAATCACAACCTTTAAAAGCTTCATTATCAACATCATTCTTGGGTTTGATCATGAGAAGCACAAAATTCTTGCTCAAATTCACTAGTATTTTCATTTTCCCTGCATTAACAAGCGAAAGATTTATTTTCTTTCTATGAGGTCTCACAATATATTCTACTCCATATTTGAATATATGATATTTGTTTTTGTGTCTATGAAATATATCTTTTATGTCATAAAGGGGCAGACTACCCAAAACTATGCCACAGATATCTAACGACACAAAGTCAAACTCCACTTCATCTCTGAAATTTGCAATAATGTAAAATTTTAGTTTACGCTTTCTCGTAACCTATAATTGCACATTGTCACACACCCATCCAAGTGGATATGGTTTATGATGTGGAACAGTTTCCAAGTTTAAGCTTTTGACAATGTTTTCAAAGATAAGATTGGCTTGAGAGCCGCTATCAAACAACGTATCAATATTGTTATGTTTTGAGATCACCCTTATGTGAAATTTTCTATTCTCCTCTTTTCATTTGGAGTTTCATTTTGCAAGTCTGAAGAACTAGTGCTAGAAATGGATTATTTTCCTTTTAACCCCATGGTTGTGATTTTAGTTTCGGATCCCAAATCTTCTTGAATGACGACAATTGTCTTTTCTTTTCCTTTGTTGTTGAATTTCTTTGGTTTCATTTCAGGATGAATCTTCCAACAATGAGATTCATTGTGACCCTCTCTAGAACAATGTTAACATATTTTTTTTATCTCCTTCCTTTTTAATGGATGTATTTTTCTTTCCCTTGAAACCCTTTTCTTTCTCTTTACCCTTAAATGGCATTTTACTACCTTTTTCTGGGGTGTTTTTCCCTCTTGCCTCAAGATGAGTGGTTTGCACACACACATCATCTAGATTATTGGGATTAAACATTAAGACAGTATGCCTAAGATAACTGTGTAAACCCCCTACGTACTTCAGCAATGTGTCCTGTGATTATAAATCTACACCTAACAACAAAGACCTTTTTCTTAATTCTTGGGTGTAATCTTGCACATTTTGACCTTTGAGTTGTCTAAAGTTCTGCCAATTCATGATGGCTTTCTGCATATAAGCTAGAGGGTAGAATTGTCTTTTGATTACAACAATGAAATCAATCCAAGAAATTGAGATCTTACCATGTTCTTTAATCTCCCCTTGAGTTTTTGATTCCTACCATACTAGTGCTACACCCTCCATTCTCAAGGAAGCTAACTGAATCGTTATGTCACCCTCTTGAAGGTTTTGAATCCTACAATAGACCTCCAACTGGCAAATCCAATTATCAAGATTTTATGCATTCACTTCACCATTATACATGGCAAGCTCAAATTTAACATCAAGTTTAAAAAAAGGTGGTTTACCAGTTCCTTTTGAAGTATGATGACGAGTATGAGTAAGGGTTGTGCTAGTAGAAGAGGGTGAATATGCTTGTGAAGAAGAAGATGAAGAAGATGGTGGAGAAGGTGGAGGTTTGTCTCCATTTCCATTACCTCCTTTTCTATTACCTCCTCCTGAAGAGCCTTCTCCTTTGGGAGGTGTTAGGTTCCTATACTAATAGGAGTCATAATTTTTGAATGGCTGAGATTGAACCTGTAATATGTACATACCTTTGCTTTTTGCAAATGTTTTGCATATTCAAAAAATTAAAAAATGTAAAGAGGTTATGTCCTAAAAGAAAAATCAAAGGACAAAACGAATAAAAGGTCAAAAAAGATAAAAAATTATGAACCCCAAGAAAAGAAGAGACCATGAAAGTGTGCAAGTCAAATGCCACTACTATTTACTTTTTGTGCAAAATAAATGATTATGTGCAGCTTGTAATCTTTGCCACAATCCATGATAGTCAAAATGTTTAAACTTGGCTATTTCATGTTTATAGATAGAGAATTAAAATTTGACCAAACAGTGTAGTCTTGGCAGATAAGTAGATTAGGTAGAGTAAATAAAAAGGAGCTCAACTATTTAATCTGAGCCCTTGGATGTAATAAGGCTAGTTTTAGTTAGATTACCATTGTAAAGAAAAGAAAAAATGTTTGATAAGGGTTTGCTAGCTTAAATTCACCCTAATAAAGAGAAGTAAAAATGGTAGGATGAGTAAATGGGTAAGTAGAAGGAAGGTTGCAGAATTGTGATGATTATTAGACAAAAGCATATTTATCACCCTCATCATGAAATTTTTAAGTATAGATGAGAAATTGAACTGGCATAAAATTCACAAAGTCAAATTGATTAATTTCCTCTCACTCATTTCACTCTTTACTTAACTAAAATCTTAAGTCAAAGGGGCTCAGAGCATTTCTCTAACTTCTGGAGGGACCAGACCCTCAG
Source organism: Pinus taeda (assembly GCA_000404065.3). Lineage (NCBI taxonomy): Eukaryota > Viridiplantae > Streptophyta > Pinopsida > Pinales > Pinaceae > Pinus > Pinus taeda. The sequence goes on from APFE031441248.1 coordinate 76,929, forward strand.
CCAAATGACTTATAGATCTTAAGTATTAAAATCCCCTCATAAACATTCACCCTCTTCAATTCATTCATTTTCCCTAATAAATCCCTTTTCCTAAGGTTAAACACCATTTTCCTAAGGAAAAGTAATCACCCCCATAAATACCCCTTTTTATGAAAAGCCCACAAAAATGTGATTAGCCTAAGTTGTGATGTTTCTATGTAAAAAGTGAAGGAATTACAAAAACAAATTATGCTTAGTGCACTTCATTTATCTCCCGCAATTTTCATATTAACTTTTAACATTATTGGTATGTTAATTCCTGAAAAATCCCTTTTCCCATATATTTTATTAAACCCCTTTAATATTAATATCCCTACCCCAAAGTTTCAAATATAAACTTTATAATATCCAAACCCCAACAAAAGACATAATTAATCGATCTGCGATTAATTAAAGTCAAACCACCCAACAATCATATCTCACCTAATACTTTAATCCCCGCCTTACCCCTCATTAAGTTAAAGCCGCCATGTTTAAACGCCCATTGGGCCCCTCCATTACCTTCTGTGCAACTCCCCTGCACGACTACCACACGATCTCCCCCCTCCCCATCCAACAGCCCATGTTAATTTTGGAAGGGCCCAAAATCCAAACAATGCCCGTTCGAAATGGGTTGTTTTCCACTAGGCCCCCTAGGCGACATTGCGCTCGATGAGTGGAATTAGGCGGCCTCCCCCCAATACCACCAAGCGCCCAAAGGCTTTGCGAAGTAAACCACTTACCGCCAGCCCGCTACCTGCCAAAACTATCAATGTTTATCCCGCTACGCGATAAACGGTCATTGTAAACCTGTAGCTGCCAAATTGACTTTTCGTGCATAAATTGAAAAAAGCCCCAAATCATTGTTTTTATCATTTTTTAACTGCAATTTTCTATGCATGCCCCTGTGAACGTTGAAACCCGTCAACCCACGTACACTTGCACTCTGAAGATGCCAAAAGCTCTCAGATTGCCCTCCAGCCTGATTAAAGCCTTTTCAACCATTCAGAATTGCTAGTTACCTAGTTCACACCCCATTTGCTTCAATTCCAGGTATTTAAGCCCGAATCCATTAAAAGCCCTGTTAAATTTCTGAACCAGATTCTAAAGATTTCTTAATTGAAACTAAAGGGAACTTTAGTAACATAAAACCCACCTGGAATTGAACCCCCATTACCTCTAAAACTGAAAATTTACCGTCTCCATTCTTAAATCCACAAGAACTAAGAATGGTTGCGCCAATTTCCATGGATGTCAGGCCAATTACTACTCCTCACCTGGGCCTAGACCACCTCCCCCTTGCTGATAAAGATTTCCAAATCAAGGACACCTCTGTCCATGAATCCCCTCTAAAATTATACTGTCGATACAAAGATCAATACCTAAACCAATCTGATAAAATAGGTCTTTGGGACTCTAATTTCCCCAAGTACCAATTCCATAAGGTGCACATCTTTCCAGAGATTGTCCATTATTGCCATGCAAAATACATCCCCAGTCAAAGAGCAGTGATGTCCCCTGACCAAACCATACTTCTCACCATCACTGTCGAGTCAATCAATGAAATTCTGCAACTACAACCAGGGCAGAACTTAACCCCTATTTCAATTGGAGACCTACTAGACAAATTTCCCAAGCTTACCACTGCCAACCTTGCTGAACTATTCCAAACTTTTATTGTAGAAGAAAAACATACCCCACAAGATCCTCCCCCATATATATATATATATACCATATTTTCTTAATTTGGCAAGGACATTGTGTCAATGATATCTAGTGTCTTAGGGTATACAACTAGTGAATACATAGATGAAATCATCTTAGCCTTCATGTCCATTTTTACTCCAGGACAGCCCCCTGCTGTCATGTATGATTATGCCAAGTACATAGCTAATAAAATGCATGAACAATTTCTAAGAATGAGTAATGAAAGAGTGTTTAATTATTCTTCAGTTTTGTACCACCTTTTCTTATATTACCAAGCTGACAAGTTCCCCTTCACTCTCCAAAAGCTTGACACTAAAGGTCATCCTAGTTCAGTCATTTTCTAGACTCCTTTCGTAAATAAGTATGATTCCCCATATCCATACACATATTTTATAGATCTTTTTGTACATCCAGTAGTGACCATGCTACTAGGAAGTCCTCCTCCAAGAATCAGTTCAGATATCAGGAGGATCTTGCAGCTGTCAAAATAACACAAAGTGGGAGATTGGTCCTTGTACCAAAATCACATAAAAATTAGGATCTATGGCAATGAGTTGGCAACATATAAATTGCCCAGATATATCCCAATGAGTTTATTTTCTCTGGAGTACTACAGGCAAATAATCAACTTAGATGAGGTACATTTTGTTAAGGCCAAAAAGAAGGCCCAACTCAAAATCAAAGATCAACTAGACCCCTTTGTATGTAATAACAAAGAAGCTGGAAGAGAAGCAGAATAAATCCTTCAGAGAATCAAACTAAAACAAAGCTTCATGTGGAGATATGACCCCTGTGACTTCATCTGCAACAGAAGACAAAAAAACAAGATGGCTCCCTACATTCACCACTGAATCCCTGAGATAGAGAAATATGCAAACCATTTGGAATGGGTGGAGAATACTTTAGTGGACAAGGAGAGCACTGAAGTAGCAGTTAAAAATTCTCTAATTGATTTAGAGAAAAGGCTTGACGAGGGCTCTTTCTTGCAGGTTCACGAAGGATCTCAAGCCCAAGGAGAGTCCCAAATCTAAGAAGAATCACAGGCACATGGAGTATTTCAGGTACAAAGTGAAACACATATAGAAGAAGAATCCCAGGTGAAAGAAGAGTTAAAGCAGCCAAACCTATCAGAGGAATTAAATCCAACATGTATACAGTAGCCCACTATGAGTACTCTCCCTAACTTGCAAACTCCTCTAAATGAGGAGAAAAGCCTCAAAAGGAATAGGGAAGAGGCGACTACATCAGGCAGAGCAACCACACAAACATATGCAGAGACCAGCCTGGTTAAAAGGTGGAGGTTAAATCTAGTTTCACAATAGGAATTCACAAAAGAAATAATCGGGGCCACCAGCACTGAAAAAGAAAGAAGTAGGCCTGCCACCCCCTCTGGGGGCACACTAGAACCTTCCACATCAAACACTAAGATGTTGGAAAGGCAACAGAGTTTTGAAGTGTTCTCCTTTAGGATGCCAGCTGACAGGGATCAAGACATCAGGGAAAGGTACAAGGATATAAAGGCCAGGAATGAGAGGCTAAAAGCCTAGACTTATGCATAGTACCTAAAAATGGCACCCACAAACCAGACAAGGCTTATGTCAGCCTATGATGTTAAAGAAGGCAAGATGCAGATGAATTTTTTCAAACTGACCACTCAGCAACCAAAAATAGTAGCTGACTTCAAGAAAATAGATTTCGAAGTGCTGGCAAAAGACATACATCCTATTGACTAGATTGAGTTGCACAAACAAACAGGGGAGATGATTTACTCCACCTTGATATAGAAAGCCATCGCAGCTCACCAATTACAAAATTCCTTAATAACATATTAGCTCAATTCCAATTAGAAAAGGCCTCTTCAGAGGCAAAGGAAACCAAAGTCTAGTCCTTGGAGGACTTAATCATTGAGTTGGGACATGACCCCAAAGATGTGAAGGCCACTGAAATACTGATCAAGAAGAAAAATGATGACATAGCTGCTTTGAAGAAGAAACTTAAGATTCCACTACTGCATCACCCACAGACAGCAGAAGTCCTAGAGACCCAAAAAGGACAAGAAGAGCTTATGGACTTGGTCCTAAAGCTAAATGACCAGTTGAAAGAAACAGAGAAAGAATTGGACACATTGATTCAATCCAAACAAAGTGAACTGGCCACCACTTCTAAAACTTCTATTCCCACAACAACAACTACAGTTCCCTCAACATTGGCACCAACAGTTCCACCTGCCACAACACTGTCAATCACAACTGAGTCTACAACAGCAGGAGCTTCAATAGAAAAGACAACAGAGTTAGTGAAGGCCGTGGTGGAAATGTCCATCCAGGCAACAGAACTTAAAAGGCTTAAGGAGAAAATCGCAAGCTTAGAAACTGACTACAAGCTTGCCCAAATATAGCAAAGAGAAGAAACACAAAAAGCCCTAAGGATGGGTGAGAATATTAAAGTCCTAGAAAAAGATTTATCTCTACAAAAGCCACTAGGACAGACCAAAGAGATGCTCTGGGCCAATATCATTGACTTTGTCAATGATATTTGGCCATTAATTCAAGTAATATTTGAGCAAAGAGAACTGGTGAAAGTGGTCACCGAGGCTATTAAGAAAGTAAAGGAAGACTTAGGAGACCAGCCTAAGGATGCTAATTGACTCATCCACTTCTTGAACAGCAAGAACATGCATGAATTAAATGAGCTTGGTGTAGAGGATAGAACTGAAGCTATCATAGAAGTTAAAAAGGTTCTTTCCAAAAGAAACCTTATGCTTAACCTCGAGGAAAAATGCCATAACATGCAAGTTGGCATTGACAGATTCATGACAAAGTTTCAAATTTTGAGGGATAAAGGCCTTCCAAGTCCTATGGTCATCCATGAAAAACTTATGACCCAATTCGACTACACTCACAGATTAAGGAAGTTGGCCAAAGATCAAGCAAGCACTTCAGGCATCAAGGCCTTGCCAACAGGGAAAGTTATGATACTTTAAAGGATCTGTTCTTTTTGGAGCATGAGGTGAAACATCTATTTGTCACCAAGCCTAATTTTGACAAATACACTGAGGTAGACGAGACCTATAGAAGGATGCTCAAGGTAAAGTTACCTGAGGATGAATGGTGGGAAAAAATGACAGAATTACTATAAATTACCACAGTAAATCTTAATGGCAACTAGATCAAATAGGTGATTAGGGTCAAAGAGTAACAGATTAAAGAGTATCAGTAAAAGACTAAAGACAAAGATGATTCCATCATACAAATATCATCCAGCTTAAAAGGGCTCAAATTCAACTGCAACAGCTAGCACTACCACAATAAGAGGGACAACATGATGCAATTTTCCATTTGTCTCTATCTTCATGCTTGAAGATATTTTTATTTCCTTAATTAAATCTCAAATTGTTATGAGATATTTTGTAATATTTTTTGTATAAATACTTCACATTTCGAAGTATTTAAGGGGGTTTCAAAGACATTTTTGTAGACTTTTATCTAAAATCAAAGTGTTAATGTATCAAGACTGGATTGGCTTGCTGGGTCATGGAATAAAGTTCAGACATTTTACAGGATTCTTGTGTAAAGAGAAAATCAAATAAGTATTCTCTCATGTGTATTATTGTTTCTCCTTATATTTATTAATAATCATATGTGCTTCTATGAAATCTGAATAGTAAACTAGGAATGAAATTTTAGAACTTGCTTTGATGCACTCTGTCTTGACTGTTTACATTCTTAATGTTTTCTGCTAAACTATCTTAGTTAGGGAATTCTTAAATGCTCCTTTACTTCTGTAGTTTCTCCTTGTGGTCTATGTAGAAAAATATTCTTAATTGCTCTTTGTTGATGGTCACCTTTTGTTCCTCTTTCTGATCTCGGTTTAAGGATTCTTCATTGCCCTTTTACTCTGGTTAGAATCATTCCATCCATTAGCCTTTTGAAGATTTGCCTTTTGCTTTGCTAGCCTGCCCTATGAACACTCACTTTAATGATCTGGTCTAGTTAAGCTATCCTTTGATTGACTCCATAGCCTAATGGCTTAAAGACCTAGCTCTATCCATTTGCTCCAAAAATTCCACCACCCAACTTTCGATCAAAAATCAAAATTCTCATGAACACTAAGAACTAGCCTAAAATCTAATATAAACAAAGTTAAATTATAAAGAGAGAGCCCTCTCTGGACTTAGGTTGGCTAGAACCCGAGTCTAAAAGGTTTGGTTTGTGGTTACCTTAGATTATTCCTTCTTTTGATAACTTCTAGGGAAAACTTCTGAGTGATAACATAGTGGCGACCACACTGGGGAAGTCAAATCCTCGGTCTTAATAAACCTTTGAGAAATTTCAAATCTTTATTTCAAGCCTCTTGAAGGGTTTATTAGAAGTTATTTACAAAAATTTCATAAAAAGAGAGTAATTAGAAGAATTTGAAATTCTGGCTTCAAGGAAAACTCATTATACTAGGGCCAATCCTGATCCAAACCCTGCCCCAGTATTTGATAATCCCAACCTGATTTCAAGAATATCCAGAACATAAGAAAGTTCAGTTAGTCCTACACCTTCAATTAAAGCAGATTCATGCCCTGATGAGTAGTTTTTTTTAGAAGACCTCCCCTTTAGAGAGTCATTTGACCTTTCCCTACTTAGAACCAGGTCTGAAAGTGCACTTAAAGTCATAGTTCTAGATCTATAGTTTACAGCAGAACTTGAAGTCCAAAGGGAAAACCTATCAATTGATCAGTACATTCTAAATTCCCCTCAGTCATCCCTTACCACTGCTAAGATCCTTGAGCTTTCTGAAATAGTTTCAACTCCCTTTAGTTCACTATTATTCCCTTCCATATCTAAAGTTCATTCCTGACCTCCATTTATACCTTCACTTCCCCACCAACCTACCATTACACATCAGTCACCCATTACTCCCAGTTCCCCATCACCCACTATATCACCTCTTAGTACCCCAACCCCACTTCTTAGTCCTACCCAACTTAGAGCCATGGCAAATAGATATGCTCCTCTGGTGCTGCCTGCTCCACGAGGTGCCATGCCACAAGATTACTAGAACAAAATTGTCCAATTTGATGGCATAGGAACTTACACAACATAACAACATACAAACAAATTGAAATATTTCTTTGAATTACATGAAATTGATATTGGAGATGTCCAAATGAGATTATTTGCTTAGACTCTAGCTGGTGATGTAAAAACATGGTTTAGATCTTTACCTGCTAATAGCATAGACACTTGAAGTATTTTACTAGCAATTTTTAAATAGATGGGAAAAGAAAAAGAATCCTTTGCAGATCCTTTCAGAATATGAAAACATCAAGAGAGGACCAAATGAAACAGTCCAAGATTATTGTACTAGATTTAACAATATATATAATGCAATACCATTCAATCTCAGACCCCCACCTAGCTTAGCTATGATAAAGTTTCTTGATGGGTTTGATACTGATATGGCCTTCCAAATTAGAGAGAGAAATCCTCCAACTTTAGAAGACATGCAGAGTGTAGCAGTTAGTGTAGAAGCTAATTTTCTAGCAAAAAGAGCTAGGGTTAGGAATGAAAGGAGAGGACCCTTGAAATATGAAGCCTCGTCTTCTGACCTTAAATAGATGCCCTAGCCAAAGGAATGGAAAAACTGATGGATAGGATAGAAAACATTGAAAGGAAGCCTCACTGGGATTATCAACAAACACCTCCAGTGAGAAATCCAAACTTTAGAAAGAATCAAAATCAAAATACTGGAAAAAATGGACTTGATTAGAATATTAGGCCTCCTTTTCAAGAAAACTATGCTGAAACTTCCCATTCAGAATACCCTGAACAAGACACACAAATTAACTTAATGGGATTAGATGATGAGGAAACTGTCTTTTTGACCCAAGATGATCAGGAGTTACACATGCTTCAGCAGTTGCAGACCCAATAAGGAGAATCATTCGATTATAAGCAAGGGTATGATTCTGCTATCTTCGAAGTGCACAAACAGTACAAAGTGAGGAGTAAAAAGAACACTGATACTCCTGACCAAAACAAGAAAGCAGTACCAAATCAACCTAAGAAAATCAAAACAATTCTAGTTACAAAAGCTCTCTAAATCCTTTCTAGACCAAATCAGAATCCTTCTGGTCCCACTATTGTAGATATAACCAATGACCATCCCCCTGATAATCAACCATCCACTTTAACCCCCTCCAAGGAAGCAATGGAGGAATCTCCAAACATCATATTAGAAAATCCACAGAAAAAGACTTCAAATGCAGAAAAAGAAGAGCAACCTACTCCAAATCCTGCTATGAAAATTCCAAATCCTCAAACAGAGAAAGCCCCTTTACCTTTCAATTTGGGAGCAGAGGTGGCTAAGCTAAAAATTTCAGTCCCCTTAACAGAGTTGATTAAAAATGAAACTTACAAGTCTCAAATAAGTGAATCTTTAAACTTCGTTGAGAAGGAAGACTCTGTTAACTTATTTGATGATTAGTCTGAGCTTATATTCGGTCCTAATGTTAATTGAAAACCGTTAGAAGGAGGGATACCACCCTTTTATATTAGCCTTAACGTTCATGATAAGATCTTACACAATGCAATGTTAGATTATGGGGCTTCACACAATTTAATGCCTAAATATGTTATGGAAAAATTGAACTTAAACATCACTAGGCCTTACAAAGATTTGTTTTCATTTGATTCAAGTCAAGTGAAGTGTCTAGTGTTGATCAAAGACCTGTGTGTTTCCTTAGTACAATATCATGCTAAGACAATTCTCATGGACATAGTGGTTCCTGATGTACCACCTAACTATGGCATGCTATTGTCTAGATCATGGGGGGCTAAGCTCCAAGGATCTTTGCAACTTGACATGTCATATGCCACAATTTCAGTCTTTGGACATCCTAAAAAACTGTACATAGAAACTCTAATGAAATATTTAGTGAGTAGCGAGGCTAGGCCTCAAAAATTTCCTATCTATTCCATGCATTCTGAAATTGATTCTTTTATTATGTACAATGCTAAACAAACACAAGGAACTACTTCAAACAACATTATTTTAGAACCAAAAGAAATTGCAATTACAGTTCAAAATGAAATTGTCCAAACTCAAGAGCTTTCAGATAAGAAAGATGATCTAGATACCTTAATTAAAGAATATTTTGTCCCCCTATACAGTAAGAATTATGAACATGAAATATTATGGCATCTTGAATTTGATGGATCAGTGAACAAGTTAGGAGTAGGAGTAGGAGTGTAGATTTACAATTTAGAGAATGATTATTCAGAGGGCCATGCTTATAGACTGAATTTCTAATGCACTAACAACATGGTTGAGAATGAAGCACTTCTTTTAGGTCTCAACTTGGTTAAGAAGTTAGGAGCTATAAGAGTTTCTATTATGGGAGATTTTGAGTTGGTTATAAAACAAATTAATGTTGTATATATGACCAAAGACTCTAGATTAAGTTTTTATAGAGGAATAATTGTAGAAATATTGAACACTTTTCTAGAAACTAAGCTTACGGTCATTCCAAGGAAACATAATATGCAGACTCATAGTTTAACAATGTTTTCTAGCACTTGTAAGTTACCATTCCAACCTAACCATCAGTACACTGTTGAGGTTAGGCAAAGACCTGCTATCCCAGATAACTTGAAAAACTGGCAAGTATTCACTAATGACCAACATATAAATAATTTTTTAGCCTTAGAAGAAAAATTTGTAAATAGAAATATAGATACTGACATAACATTAGATCCTTGTTTATAGATAAAATAGAGATTAACAAATTAGAAGATGAAAATACAACACACTATCCCCATAAAAGAAAACCAGAAACCTCTTAGATAGAAGCTTAGGAGGATTAATCCCATTCTATTGCCTTCTATTGAAAAGGAGATCAGAAGAATGTATGAAGCCAAGATAATAGCACCAATTAGATTCTCTGATTGGGTTTCAAATTTGGTGCCCAAAAGGAAAAAGACTAGTGAAACTAGACTGTGTGTTGATCTTAGGAATCTCAATAAAGTTTCACTCAAAGACAATTACCCTCTCCCTAAAATGGATTAGATATTACAAAGGGTAGTAGGGTCAACCAAGATCTCATTATTGGATGGTTTTTCTGGTTACAATCAGATTTTAGTTCACCTAGATGACTAGGCAAAAACTGCATTCACTACTCCTTGGGGCACATTCATGTATGTGAAGATGCCTTTTGGATTAAAGAATTCAGGGGCACCTTTCAAAGAGCTATGGACATAGCTTTTGCTAAGGAAATCTATGAATTCCTAGTAATATACTTAGATGATATCATTGTATTCTCAAATTCGGATAAAAAACACTTAGATCATCTAAAGCAGGTTTTCATCAAATGTAGGATATGGAATTTCTTTGAATCCTAAAAAAACTTTATTTGGGTTAGAAGAGGGTAAAATGTTCGGCCACATAATCTCTAAAGATGGTATCCGAATAGACCTTGCAAGAATTGAAGCCATCTTACAGATACAACATCATAGGAGCATTACGGAATTACAAGCCTTTTAGGAAAAATAAAATTTCTTAGGAGATTTATTTATAACTTAGCATAATTAATTAGATCACTGAATAACATGTTGAAGAAAGATTCGACCATAAAATGGATGGTTGAGGCTAAGAAGTCCTTTGAAGATATTAAACTAGCCTTAGCAAAAACACTAGTTTTGATCAGCCCAAAGTTTGATAGGGATATCATTATATTCTCTTTTTCTTTGGAACACACAATAGTTGTAGTTCTGCTGTAGAAGAATAATGAGGTTATGAACAACCTATTGCCTTTTTTAGCAAAGCCCTGAGAGATGCCTCTTTAAAGTACAATATAATGGAAAAGCAAGTTTTTTCTTTGGTCAAAGCTATCAAGATTTTAGAGTTTACATCTTATATTCTCATATAGTAGCCTATATCCCCAATGCAGTAGTCAGGGATATCCTAACACGGGATGGTCTAGATGGAAATAGAGGGAAATGGATTGCTACTATATTAGAGTATGACCTAGAAATCAAGCCAACAAAGTTAGTCAAAGGCCAAGCTTTAGCCAAGCTCATGACTGAATCGAACTGTCAAGCCTTAAATATAATTTTTATTGCAGAATTGGATAATGGAGAGGAGATGGCAACTCCACCAATCAGACAGGCCTTTATTGAATCACCATGATATGATGACATCATATATGTGTTACAAAATTTACAAGCTCCTCCTAAATTATCTAGAACTAAAAGCAGGTTTTTAAAAATGAAATATTTAAAATTTTGCATAATTGACAATGCTTTGTTTTGGAGGAATCATGAAGGTATCCTTCTTAACTGTTTACTGAAAGAAGAATTTGACAAGGTGTTACAAGAGTTTCATGCAGGTGACTATGGAGGACATATTTACTAGAAAATCACTGCTGACAAGATTCTTAGAGCCGGTTTCTATTGGCCCACTTTGTTTTCTGATGTAAAGAAATTTGTAACCTCATGTCATAAATGCCAAATTTTTGAAGGAAAGAAAAAGCTTTTACCCCTGCCCCTAAAACCAATATCAGCTAAAGCACCTTTTCAATAATGGGGTCTTGACTTCATTGGTGAAATCCACCCACCTTCCTCTGCTCAACACAAATTGATTCTCATCATTACAGATTACTTTACCAAATGGATAAAAGCCGTACCATCAAAGCAAGCCACTGATATTGTTATTATAACCTTCCTTGAATCCAACATCCTACGTAGATTTGGGTGCCCAACCAAAATCATCATTGATAATGCAACAACCTTCAAATCTAAGAGAATGATTGATTTCTGTAACAAGTACCATACAACTTTGGGTCATTCCACAACATATTACCCCCAAGGAAATGGACTAGCAGAGTCCCCAAATAAAAGTCTGGCAAATATCATCAAAAAATTGTTTGAAGACAACAAGAAAACATGGAATAAGAAACTCGTGAATGCCTTATGGGAAGACAAGTTAACCACAAAGAAATCCATTGATACTAGTCCTTATCAATTAGTTTATGGAATGGAAGTTGTTTTCCCATCTTCCTTGGGAGAACCAGTGATGAAATTGCTCCAAGAGTTGCAGGTTGAACCAAATGACATTCAAAGGAGAATCAACCAAACAATTCATTTATAGCAGACCAGGGAAGAAGTGTATATCAGATCTCAAGTTGTGCAAGAAAGGATCAAGAAGGCTTTTGATAAAAGGACTAAGGAAGAATATTTTTACCTAGGAGGCAAAGTTTTGAAATGGGACTCAAGAAGAGACGATAAAGTTAAATATGGGAAATTTGATTTCCTATGGAAAGGCCCATATGTCATCTATGCATTCAGAGGTAATAATTCTTTCTTCCTCAGAGAAATGGATGGCACAAAAGCAGAAGGAGAACCAGTTAATGGTCGAATGCTTAAACACTATATTGAACCTAGTTACTAATCCCACTAATCATTTGTACATATTCTGTTTTTCAAAGTTTAGAGTTGATTGGATATTGATTCTTTAGAGTTGAAGCCCGAAGAGAAGGCCCTAAGCTTCAAAGGTTTTAATATCATAAATAGAAATAATGTAGAAAAGTGAAAAGGGAAAAGTTGTAGAGTAACATCACACCAATTCAGAAGGCCATTGAACTACAAGTTCTTGACATTTCACCAGGAAATGTCATCCCCAAGTGGAGCCACTATTAGGTTCCTATACCAATAGGAGTCATAAATTTTGAATGGCTGAAATTGAACCTGTAATATGTACATACCTTTGCTTTTTGCAAATGTTTTCAATATTCAAAAAATTAAAAAATGTAAAACAGGTATGTCCTAATAGAAAAATCAAAGGACAAAAAGAATAAAAGGTAAAAAAAGATTTAAAAAAATATGAACCCCAGGAAAAGAAGAGACCATGAAAGTGTGCAAGTCAAAATGCCACTACTATTTACTTTTTGTGCAAAATAAATGATTGTGTGTAGCTTGTAATCTTTGCCACAATCCATGATAGTCAAAATGTTTAAGCTTGGCTATTTCATGTTTATAGATAGAGAATTAAAATTTGACCAAACAATGTAATCTTGGCAAATACGTAGATTAGGTAGAGTAAATAAAAAGGAGCTCAACTGTTTAATCTGAGCCCTTGGATATAGTAAGGTTAGTTTTAGTTAGATTACCATTGTAAAAAAAAGAAAAAACGTTTGATAAGGGTTTGCTAGCTTAAATGCACCCTAATAAGGAGAAGTAAAAATGGTAAGATGAGTAGATGGATAAGTAGAAGGAAGGTTGCAAAAGTGTGATGATTGTTAGACAAAACCATATTTATCACCCTCATCATGAAAGTTTTAAGTATGAATGAGAAATTGAACTGGCATAAAATTCACTGAGTCAAATTGATTAATTTCCCCTCACTCATTTCACTTTTTACTTAACTAATATCCCACAATGAGGTTGAAGTACCCAAAATCTTAAGTCAAAGGGGCTCAGAGCATTTCTCTATCTTCTGGAGGGACGGGACCCTCGGCCAAATGACTTATAGATTTTAAGTACTAAAATCCCCTCATAAACATTCACCCCCTTCAATTCATTCATTTTCCCCTAATAAATACTTTTTCCTAAAGTTAAAACACCATTTTCCTAAGGAAAAGTAATCACCCCCATGGATACCCCTTTTTATGAAAAACCCACAAAAATGCACTTAGCCTAAGTTGTGATGTTTCTATGTAAAAAGCGAAGGAATTACGAAAAAAAATTATGCTTAGTGCACTTCATTTATCTCCCGCAATTTTCATATTAAATTTTAACATTATTTGTATGTTAATTCCCAAAAAACCCCTTTAATATTAATATCCCTACCCCGAAGTTTCAAATATAAACTTTATAATATCCAAACCCCATCAAAATACATAATTAACCGATCTGCGATTAATTAAATTGAAACCACCCACCAATCATATCTCGCCCGATACTTTAATCCCCGCCTTAACCCCTCATTAAGCCAAAGCCGCCACGTTTAAATGCCTGTCGGGCCCCTCCATTACCTTCCATGCAACTCCCATGCCCGACCACCACACGATCTCCCCCCTCCCCAACTAACAGCCCACGATGATTTCGGAAGGGCCTGAAATCTGAACAATACCCGCTCGAAATGGGTTGTTTTCCGCGGGGCCCCTAAGGTGACGTGGCGCTCGACAAGTGGAATCGGGCAGCCTACCCCCAATAGCACCAAGCACCCAAAGGCTGTGTGAAATAAATCACTTACCGCCAGCCTGCTACCTGCCAAAACTGTCACTGTTCATCCCACTTTGCGACAAACGGTCACTGTACACCTGTACCCGCCAACTTGACTTTTCGCGCATAAATCCAAAAAATCCCCAAATCATTGTTTTTGTCATTTTTTAACTGCAATTTTCCATGCACACCCCTGTGAACATTGAAACCCGTCAACCCACGTACACTTGTACCCTGAAGACGCCAAAAGCTCCCAGATTGCCTTCCAGCCTGATCGAAGCCTTTTCAACCATTCAAAATTGCTAATTACCTAGTTCACACCCCGTTTTCTTCAATTCCAGGTATTTAAGCCCGAATCCATTAAAAGCCTTGTTAAATTTTTGAACCAATATCTAAAGCTTTCTTAATTGAAATTAAAGGGGACTTTAGTGACATAAAACCCACCTGGAATTGAACCCCCATTACCTCTAAAATTGAAAATTTATCATCTCCATTCTTAAATTCACAAAAACTCAGAATGGCTGCCCCAATTGCCATGGATGTCAAGCCAATTACTACTCCTCACCGGGACCTGGACCACCTTCCCCTTGCTGATAAAGATTTCCAAATCAAGGACACCTCTGTCCATGAATCCCCTCTCAAATTATACTGCCGATACAAAGATCAATACCTAAACCAATCTGATAAAATAGGTCTTTGGGAGTCTAATTTGCCCAAGTACCAATTCCCTGAGGTGCACATCTTTCCAGAGATTGTCCATTATTGCCATGAAAAATACATTTCCAGTCAAAGAGCAGTGATGTTCCCTGACCAAACCATACTTTTCACCATCACTGCCAAGTCAATTAATGAAATGTTGTAACTACAACCAGGGCAGAACTTAACCCCTATTTCAATTGGAGACCTACTAGACAAATTTCGCAAGCTTGCTGAATTGTTCCAAACTTTTATTGTAGAAGAAAAATATACCCCACAAGATCCTCCCCCATATATATATACCATATTTTCTCAGTTTGGCCAAGACATTGTGTTAATGATATCTAGTATCTTAGGCTATACAACCAGTGAATACATAGATGAAATCATCTTAGCATTCATGTCCATTTTTACTCTAGGACATCCCCCTACTGTCATGTATGATTATGCCAAGTACATAGCTAATAGAATGCATGAACAATTTCTGAGAATAAGTAATGAAAGAGTCTTTAAGTATTCTTCAGTTTTGTACCACCGTTTCTTATATTACCAAGCTAACAAGTTCCCCTTCACTCTCCAAAAGCTTGAAACTAAAGGTCATCCTAGGTCAGTCATTTTCTGGACTCCTTTGATACATAAGTATGATTCCCCATATCCATACACAGACTTCATAGATATTTTTTTACATCTAGTAATGACCATGCTGCTAGGAAGTCCTCCTCCAAGAATCAGTTCAGATATCAGGAGGATCCTGCCGCTGTCAAAACAATACAAAGTGGGAGATTGATACTTGTACGAAAATCACACAGAAATTAGGATCTATGGTTGTGATTTGGCCCCGTATAAACTGCCCATATATCTCCCAATAAGGTTATTTGCTCTGGAGTACTACAAGCAAATAATCAACTCAGATGAGGTGCATTTTGTGAAGGCCAAAAAGAAGGCCCAGCTCAAAATCAAAGATCAACTAGGCCCCTTTGGATGTAATAGCAGAGAAGTTGGAAGAGAAGCAGAAGAAATCCTTCAGGGACTCAAGCTAAAACAAAGCTTCATGTGGAGATATGAACCCTATGACTTCATCTGCAAAAGAAGACAGAAAAACAAGATGGCTTCCTACATTCACCACCAAATCCCTGAGATAGAGAAATATGCAAACCAATTGGAATGGGTCGAAAATACTTTAGTGGACAGGGATAGCACTGAAGTAGTAGCTGAAAATTCTCTAATTGATTTAGAGAAAAGGCTTGATGAGGGCTCTTTCCTGCAGGTGCTAGGAGGATCTCAAGCCCAAGGAGAGTCCCAAATCCAAGAAGAATCACAGGCACAGGGAGAATCTCAGGCACATAGTGAATCACATATAGAAGAAGAATCCCAAGTGCAAGAAGAGTCAGAGCAGCCAGACCTATCAGAGGGATTAAATCCAACAGGTATACAGTAGCCCACTATGAGTACTCCCCCTAACTTGAAAAATCCTCTAAATTAAAAGAAAAGCCTCAAAAGGAATAGGGAAGAGGCCACTACATCAGGCAGAGAAACCACACAAACATATGCAGAGACCAGCCTAATCAAAAGGTAGAGGTTAAATTCAGTTTCAGAATAGGAATTCAGAGAAGAAATAGTTGGAGCCATCAACACTGAAAGAGAAAGAATCAGGCCTACCATTCCCTCTAGGGGCACACTAGAACCTTTTACATCAAACACTCAGATGTTGGAAAGGCAACAGAGTGTTGAAGTGTCCTCCTTTAGGATGCCAGCTAGCAGGGATCAAGACAATAGGTAAAGATAGAAGAATATAAAGGCCAGGAATGAGAGTCTAACAACCTAGACTTATGCACAGTACCTAAAAATGGAACCCACAAACTAGACAAGGCTTATGTCAGCCTATGATGTTAAAGAAGGCAAGATGCAGATGAAATTTTTCAAACTGACCACTCAACAACCAAAAACAACAGTTGACTTCAAGAAAATAGATTTCGAAGTGCTGGCAAAGGACATACATCCTATTGACCAGATTGAGCTACACAAATAGATAGGGGAGATGATTTACTCCACCTTGACAGGGAAAGCGATCACAACTCACCAATTGCAAAATTCCCTAAATAACATACCATCTCAATTCCAATTAGAAAAGGCCTCTTCATAGGCAAAGGACATCAGAATCTAGTCCTTAGAGGACTTAATCATTGAGTTGGGGCATGACCCCAAAGATGTGAAGGCCACTGAAACACTGATGAAGAAGAAAAATGATGACATAGATGCTTTGAAGATGCAACTTAAGATTCCACCACTACATCACCCACAGACAGCAGAAGTCCTAGAGACCCAAAAAGGACAAAAAGAGCTTATCGATTTGGTCCTAAAGCTAAATGACCAGTTGAAAGAAACAGAAAAATAATTGGACACATTGATTCAATCCAAACAAAGTGAACTGGACACCACTTCTAAAATTTCCATTCCCACAGTAACAACTGCAGTTCCCTCAACATTAGCAGTAGCATTGGCACCAACAGTTCCACCTGCCACAACACTGCTAGTCAAAACTGAGTCAACAACAGGAGGAGCTTCAACAAAAAGACAGCAGAGTTAGCGAAGGCCATGGAGAAAATACCCATCCAGGCAACAAAACTTAAAAGGCTTAAGGAGAAAGTGGAAAGCTTAGAAAATGACTGAAATCTTGCCCAAATACAACAGAGAGAAGAAACACAGAAATCCCTAAGGATGGGTGAGAAGATTAAAGTCCTAGAAAAATATTTAACTCTACAAAAGCCACTAGGACAGACCAAAGAAATGCTCTAGGCCAATATCATTGACTCTTTCAATGATATTTGGCCATCAATTCAAGTAATATTTGAGCAAAGAGAACTGGTGAAAGTGGCCACCAAGGCTATTAAGAAAGTAAAGGAAGACTTAGGAGACAAGCCTAAGGATGCTAATCAACTCATCCACTTCTTGAATAGCAAGAACAGACATGAATTAAATGAGCTTGGTGTATAGGATAGAACTAAAGCTATCATAGAAGTTAAAAAGGTTCTTTCCAAAAGAAACCTTATGCTTAACCTGCAGAAAAAATGCCATAACATGTAGGGTGGCATTGACAGATTCATGACAAAGTTTCAAATTTTGAGGGATAAAGGCCTTCCAAGTCCTATGGTCATCCATGACAAACTTATGACATAATTCGACTACATTGACGGATTAAGGAATTTGGCCAAAGATCAAGAAAGCACTTCAGGCATCAAGGCCTTGCCAACAGGGAAAGTATTGTATGATACTTCAGAGGATCTGTTCTTTCTGGAGCATGAGGTGAAACATCTATTTGTCACCAAGCCTAATTTTAAAAAATACACTGAGGTAGACGAGATCTATCGAAGGATGCTCAAAGTAAAGTTACCTGAGGATGAATGGTGGGAAAAAATGATAGATTTACTATAAATTACCACAGTAAATCTTAATGGTAGCCAGATGAAACAGGTGAACAAGGTCAAAGAGTAACAGGTTAAAGAGTATCAATAAAAGACTAAAGACAAAGATGATTCCAGCGTACAAATATTAGCTAGCTTAAAAGGGCTCAAATTCAACTGCAACAACCAGCACTACCATAATAAGAGGGACAACATGATGCAGTTTTCCATCTGTCTCTATCTTCATGCTTGAAGATATTTTTATTTCCTTAATTAAATCTCAAACTGTTATGAGATATTTTGTAATATTTTTTGTATAAATACTTCACATTTCAAAGTATTTAAGGGGGATTCAAAGACATTTCTGTAGACTTTTATCTAAAATCAAAGTGTTATTGTATCAAGACTGGATTGGCTTGATGGGTCATGGAATAAAGTTCAGACATTTTACAAGATTCTTGTGTAAAGCGAAAATCAAATAAGTATTTTCTCATGTGTATTATAATTTCTTTTTATGTTTATTAATAATCATATGTGCTTCTATGAAATCTGAATGGTAAACTAGGAATAATATTTCAGAACTTGCTTTGATGCACTCTATCTTGACTATTTACATTCTTAATGTTTTCTGCTAAACTATCTTAGTTAGGGAATTCTAAATGCTCTCTTACTTCCGTAGTTTCTCCTTGTGGTCTATGTAGCAAAGGATTCTTAATTGCTCTTTGTTGATGATCACCTTCTATTCCTCTTTCTAATCCCGGTCTAAGGATTCTTCGTTGCACTTTTACCTTGGTTAGAATCATTCTATCCACCAGCCTTTTGAAGATTTTCTTTTTGCTTTGATAGCCTACCCTGTGAACACTCCCTTTAATGATCTGCTCCAGTTAAGCTATCCTTTGATTGAATCCATAGCCCAATGGCTTAAAGACCTAGCTCTATCCATCTGTTCCAAAAATTCCACCACCCAACTTTCAATCAAAAATCAAAATTCTCATGAACACTAAGAACTAGCCTAAATCTAATATAAACAAAGTTAAATTATAAAGAGAGAGCCCTCTCTGGACTTAGGTTGGCTAGAACCTGAGTCTAAAAGATTTGGTTTGTGGTTACCTCGGATTATTCCTTCTTTTGATAACTTCTAGGGAAAACTTCTGTGTGATAACAGGAGGTTTGGAACTTTCCCCTCGCAACCTGGTATTCCTCTCTTCATAGAGGACATTTACCATCTCGGTCATATCAAAGAAAGCCTTTCTGAAGGTCTTCTCATGTTCTGTCATGTTTGTAGGTTCTCCTTCATGAGACATGATCTCTAAAGTCTCAATTGGAACTCGAGGCTAAACTAGTGTTGGAGATTGTGGCAACTTTGATCTCCTTCCCCTTGACCCAACTTCAGGGCTTCCAATTCCCTTCTCCTCTTTTGAGTTTTAACCTTGTAAGTAAGACATAAACTTGCAAACAGTTAAATCCTTCTTTCACAAAGCAAACTTGGTTTTCTGATACCAAATTGATCTGATTTAGAATATTAGATTGTTGTGCTAAGATCCCCCTCAGATTAGAAACAAAATGCTTTCATTATGCTTAAGGATTCATGAATTTTTGCAAGTGAAATGATGAGTTTTTATGTTAATTTTATGAGCAATTTAACATAAATAAGAGACTAAAAAATAGCATAAACATGTACAGAACATCATGAAAAACACATTACCATAGGAACATGATAAAGGAGTTCGCCCCTCTTGGGCTACATCTCCTTGGTCCAACTTCCAATGTCTTGGGCCTCTCTATGATGCTCAAAAATGTAAAAAGATGTGTTTACAATGCCCAAATGCTTCTGAAACCTGCCCCAATGAGTCCAAAATGTCCAAAAATGGCTATCTAGTTTCCTTTTGCATCCAATTTGGTCAAAAACGAAATAAGTTATGACTTCTCCTTATTTTCCCAATATTTGCTCCAAAAATTGCCCCATTTTCGGCATGTTCCTACAAATTAGCTCCAAAAAGCACTAATGGAGCGAAAATTTCGCTGTGCAGTGATCCATAATATGTTAGCACCAATTGTCCCATTGCAAATCGTAATCGGTGAGAACCGACAGGCTTATGGTTTGTGAACACGGCGAGGCAATGTGCGATTTCGATATGGCAGACTCGATGAAACTATTAACTGGAATTCATAAAATTATCGCATCCGGGATCCTTTTGCAATTCGTAATTGCCAGAGTATCAATGGTCTTATACATGAGGGATTCTGTTTTCTATGGTATGCGATTGTGATTTTCACATCGCAACCCTTCCCTACTCGTGGGTCGATCATTGCATCGCAACTGTTGGGTATGATTCTTTAATGCCTTTCTACTTGCCCTATTGCGATGTGCGATTGGGATTATCACATTGCACCTTGGCTTGTTCTGGGGCCAATTTTTAACGGTGACCCACCTACGACATGCAATTTGCGAAATGTGCGGGCCAATGGTGGCCTGCCACTTGGCGCTTCCCCATTTGCTGAAGAGCCCTGCCACATCATCTTTTCCTGCCATCTGTCCAAGTCAAACCTGAACTTTGACTTGCTCTAACTTCTTCATACGAGCTCGGATTAGAATTTCGTTCACACCATTGGAATCAGGATGACGCGCTCTTTGATCTAGAGCTAATTTTATAGAGATTCTGACACTTTTAGTTTTGAGTCTAATTTTGAGCACCTAATCAATGTAGTAGTTCAATGGAGCAGGAGGTGATCCTTCTAGTTATGTTTCATAAATTGTTTCAATCGTTTATGCTTTGTCTTGTATCTTAGACCTGTAGGTTGCATTGATGCCAATTGTTTGACAGAGTGTTAGTTCTGGTTGGGGATGCTCAAGTCTAGTCTTCAGGGTGATTTTTGATTGATCAACATTGTTATTATATTTTTAATGAATTTTGGAAGTTACAACAAGTTCTCGGAAAATTCCAAGATTATGGGCTAGTAAAGTGGCTTAAATCTCGAGGTCCCTGGCACAAAACTAGCAATTGTGGTCCACATTCGCTGGCAGGTAGGCCTGTGAGAGTGACTTTGGGTTTTTGGTCACTCCCTTGCCCATAGCATGAGAGAGACTATGGCCTAAGAGGTGCAAGATAGTAGTGGGACCTAGGGACAGGTTGTTTAAGTGGTTGACTTGTCCCCTGAGGGTTCTGTTGATAATGTTGGATGACTGTATGTGATTTTTTGTCGCTTCCACTTCCTTAAGATGACATAGGAGGTCGAATCTTATTGTAGTAGCATCTCTCCTCATGTTTATCCCGGTTGGCATGGTTACTTTAGGTAGACCTGGGAGAGGGTGTGACACCAAACATCAAACCACAACCATTCAGAGCCATTGTAAATTTGAGACTAATGAAATGATATCATTGTGTATGTATTTTAGTCAATACGAGTGATGCCACTGTGAATAATTTATAGTCAATGTGATATGGTTAACCCTCAAAGACAAGTGCGATTATAGTGTATTTCGAGCCATATCAATAGGATGTAAGGCTCAGATGTCTGACCAATGTGGACCTCCGTCAACGAACCAATAAGACCATTTGCACATTTGCAAGCCATATGCAAATAAATTATGTGAGCTTCTATATGTTGAGACACTCTAGAATCATGATGCTATTTTTCATAACAATACCACTGTATATTAATTGAGCCACGGAGTTATTGAATATTTAATCAAGTAATCCATAGAATCATTGAGATATTAATCTCACTATCAGTTAGTTTTCAATTAGGTGTCATCACATTTGATTTTGTTGCCTACTAGGTGTCATAGAGAGTTTAGTTTTACTTGAGTTCTACTCCATAGGTGTCAAGTTTTACTTCAGTAATTTATTATTGATATTTACGATGTAATTTATTTAGCCATTTTGAATATTGAGAAGAGCAATCTCTACTGCATTTTTCAGTTTCATTCTTTGTCATGGTATCAGAGCTTAGCCTATGTGATACTCCTTGAGAGAAGTAGAAGAGAAAATAGGAAAATTTACATAAAACTGCTTGAAAGAGAAAAAACGTGAGCAAAGTGAGAACAATGTTTGAATCTTGTTGAAGCGCAGAGATCAAAAGTTTGCAATTGAAAACAATAACATTTTTGCGTGAAGGGTAGCCGAAGTAACACACCCTACAGCCTTGAAGGCAGCGTTGTTAACACATAAACAACTCAAAGCGATCCATGTTAGTTCAAGCGTTACTAACGATGAACAATTAAAAGAGAGGTCGCGTTAGTTACATGCTTCTTCACCGCACACGACTTCTATCAAAAGCACATGCGTTAATGTGATTTACGAAAAATATTCGTGAAGGTATTCATTTTTAACAAATTCAACCATCGTATTTGGATTAAAAGTATTCAAATTCATATTTGGCTTAAAGGTATTCAAAGGTAATCGAATGAAAAGTTTTTTTTAATTGAATCATAAAAGGGATGAAGGGTTTTTAATTAAAGTTTTTTAAAGAAAAACTTTAAAATCGTTGAGGTTAAAAGAAAAGAGAGGGCTGCATTTTTTAGGAGATATATATATTTTTTTTAAGTTTTAAAAAGATATTTAAAATAAAAGGTGCACATTTTGCGTTCAAAGAAATGGCTTTTTCCATCACTTTGCCACAGACAATGACTCTATTTGGAGCCCAAGAGTGTTGGGATACACTTCAGAGTGCCTATGTAGAGCCGATCCAAGAAGCATGGGCGACCATGTCCCATAATCAAAGGAATGCAACTATTGAACTCAGAAATAAAGAACACATGGCCAAATGTTGGATACAAAACTCAGTCGATGACTCTATTTTCGACAAGATAACTAGCACATTCATAGCACATGAAGTTTGGGAAATCTTGAAAGTTGCGTATCAAGGTAATGATACAATGAAAATAGTGAAATTATAGACATTGAGATCATACTCTTAAACCCTAAAGATGACTGACACAGAAAATGTGGATCAGTTCTTGACTAGAGTTGTGGGAATAGTTAATCAGATCAAGCTCATCGGTGAAACCATTTCAGATCACAATTTTTTTTAGAAATCCCTTCGAAGTCTACCCAAGAAATATGACATGATTGTAACAACCACTCTGGAATCCAAATATTTTACAACTTTCTTAGTAGAACAGTTGACTGGATCACTTCTAGCACACGAAACAATATTCAACTTGATAGAAGATGCCATGGAACAAGCTTTCAAAGCACAACTTTATTTTGGTAGAGTTAGAGGCAAAGGATATAGAGGCGATAACAAGCGAGGTAGAGCCAAAGCAGAGGCATATCAGAACATTATCATGCAACAGAGTAGTGGATACCTCCACAAAACCAAACTCAGAGAAGCATACCATGGAGCAAATCTAATGTACAATGTTATTATTGCAAGAAATTTGGGCATTGTGAACATGAATGCAAAAAGAAACAGTCACATCAGAAAAGCGGCAGTAGAGCAGTGGAGACTTCCACAAAACCAAACTCAGAGAGAGAAAATATAATGTCCAATGTTATCACTGCAAGAAATTTGGGCATTATGAACATGAATGCAAAAAGAAACAGTTAGATCAGCAAAGAGGGAATTTCCATCTCTCCAACAATGAAGGAGAATCCTTTGAAACAATGTTTCTTTCATGCCATTTTTCTGAAGACACTTACAACAAAGACCTTTGGTTATCGGGCAGTGGCTACAACAATCATATGACAGGTAACAAAAACCCAAAGGGATTATGAACCGAAGAGAATAATATTAAATCCAAGGGACAAATATTATAAACCCAAAGTATATAAACCCTAAGATAAATATTATAAACACTCAAATAAACATCGTTGACAATTGTAGAATTGAGGCTTCTGTGATTCATCATAGTTATACATAAGAGCTTCAGCGTAAATCACATGAAAGATACCTTTGTCGACGCGTTTCGAACCAACTAGTGTGGTTCATCGTCAGGACAAGTTGAAAAACCAGATCTGGCTTAGCAAGTTAAATAGACTGTGCAGAGACTCCAACGGCTACATAACGGCTATATTTGACCCTAGGACCTAGGTCAAAATTAAATTAATAAATTTATTCTTACTATTAATAAGATTAATATATAAAATTCTATTTCTAGGAATAAGAAAAATTAGGTGTAATTAATAAACGAGCGAATAGTATCACAAGAAATTTAATTTATTTAAATGACATTGGGCTTAATAAATTGTACCTATGGTTATTTAAAAATTATTATTAATCAATGATTATGTTTGAATGACCTCTTTTGAGGGAATAATTTAAGTTACATAGATAATTATATATCTTTATTTATTTATTAAATTATATATATGTATTGTTTATTGATGGTATGTAAATCTTTATAAAACTATTAAAACTGCTCTTTAGGACAAGAAAAAGAGGAAAAAATTCTAATTTATTACTCTATTTTACTTAATGAGTTTATCTCAAAATATCTAGAGGAGCTATCCTTATGACTAAATGCAAGCAATAAAACAATAAAAGGACAAGACCCAAGAATACATCATAGCTTAGATAGACCCCTAAAAACTTAATGAATCAAAGCTACCAACACAGGTAAAGGACTCTCGTCAGGGAGAAAACCTACAAGAAATCAAAATAGGTTAATACCTATTATTATAGATAAATATATATGATAATCATGAATAAATACTGGAGGAACCCAATAAAGGGAAGAACCTAATGCTGACAGCGATGAATGCGAAAGCACTCAAAAGGACTAAACCAAACACACCAGAAGAAAGCATCCTGGATGAATAGAGGGGGGGGGAGGACGAAACCTTAAGATGACAGGGCAGGGATCCAACTTCTACTTACCTTCCACCCATCGTCTCTGTTGAGATTGATGGGTCTTCGCTCAATTTCAATAGCTTCCCTTAACTTGCGATGATGGAACCGATCTACCCTGGCAATGACTTTGGCCTCCTCAATACAGACTTGATGTTTAGTCTTGTCAACATGCTCTGCTAATGCTGAGGACTTTGTTCTACCATGCCTCAGGTCCGAGACAATCCTTGTCACATTGCGATGTTGGACCATGGTTGACCATGCTTAACCATGCTTGAGCATGGATGACCATGTTTGATTTTATAAAACTTGGTTGACCATGGTTGACAAAGGTTGACCATGATTGACCATGGTTGACGATGATTATCATATTGAGACAATCTTTATCATAATGCAATGTTGGAGCATGGTTGAGAAAATGATTCATTTTCATATTGATACAATCTTTGTCACAATGTGATGTTGGACCATGGTTAACGACGATTGATTTTATAAAACATGATTAACCATGGTTGAGCATGGTTGAATAATATTAAACCCAAGGGACTAATATTGTAAACCAAGGTATCTAAACCCTAAGTTAAATATTATAAACACTAAAATAAACATGGTTCAGTATGGTTGATTTTCATATTGAGACAATCCTTTTGACAATTTGACATTGGACCATGCTTGACCATGGTTGACCATGGTTGAGACAATTACTGATTTTAATATTAAGACAATCTTTGTCATAATATGACGTTGGATCATGGTTGACCACCATTGATTTTATAAAACATGGTTGACCATGGTTGATTAATATTAAACCCAAGGACTAATATTATAAACCCTAAGATAAATATTAAAAACACTCAAATAAATATGATTCACTGTGGTTGATTTTCATATTGAGGCAATCTTTGTCACAATGTGACATTGGACCATGATTGACCATGATTGACCATGAATGATTATCAAATCGACAAAATCTTTGTCACAATGCATCATTGGACCATGGTTGATTCTCATATTGAGACAATATTTGTCACAATGTGACGTTGGGCCAAGGTTTACCATGATTGATATTATAAACCAAAGGAAATAATAAATCCAAGGGATTAATATTAAAATCCTAAGGTATATAAAACCTAAGATAAATATTATAAACCCTAAAATAAAATAAACATGGTTGACCATCGTTGACCATGGTTGACAATGATTGATATTATAAACTCAATGGGATAATAAACCCTAGGGATAAATACTAAAAAACCAAGGGACTATAAACCTAAGTGAATAATATTAAACCCTAGGAATATGAACCCTTAGATTAATAAACCAAAGGGATAAAAATTATAAACCCAAAGTATATAAACAATAAAATAAATATTATAAACCCTTAAATAAACATGGTTGACCATGGTTGAATTCCATATTAGGACAATCCTTGTCACAATGTGACGTTGGACCATGGCTAACTATCCTTGATCATGATTAATTTTCATGTCGAGACAATCTTTGTCACAATGCGACATTAGACCATGGTTGATTTCCATATCAAGGCATTCTTTGTGACAATGTGACCTTCGACCTTGGTTGACCATATTTGATTTTATAAAACATGGTGGACCATGATTTTCCATAGTTGACCATGATTGCCTATGGTTGACCATCATCATTGATCATGATGAAAAAAAATTAATCATAGTTGATGAAATTCAACCAGGGTTAATTATGAGTGACCATGATTGACCATGGTTGATCATGATTAACTATGGTTGACGATAGTTAACTATAAAAACATAGAAAAATTAATTTATTTTTAATGAATTAGATGTAAAGTTTAGGTTAGCAAATGTTTTAGCCACATATTACGTTTGCTACCTTTGGTGCATCACAGCCACAACCAAAACCGGGTTTCTATGTGTAAAGCCAATATACTTGCTTGTGAAATTTTTTTATTCGATTTAATTCAGTTCGTTTGAATATGATTTAAGAGATTCCTTTCTCACTTAAAATTCCCTTCTCATATAAAATGTATAAATAAATTCAAGATATTTTTTTGTGAACCGATTTGATAAATAAATTCTTCTAAAATTAATTAAAGAAGAGGGAGTCGTGGATACTTATCCCTGAGTGACGATCAACGCGCAGATCTTTGGTACATCTCAGATCTACGGTAGTGTTAAAAAATAGGTTGAGGGGGACTCAATATCATCAGCTGATTGCAGCCACGTTGATTCCATGGAAATAGTATCATAATAATATCTATTAATATTATTTTCATGTATATAAAGAAATTGTAATTAGGATATTTAAGTATTTAATTTACTAAATAAAACAAGGTTTTTTTGAAAATTAATAAAATTAAGTCAAAATTTGATTTGATTGGATGATTATATATTTTGTATAGTTGGTTTTTTTTTCATTTATTTGTTAAATAATTATTATTATTATTTAAGAAATGGATATTTTTATAGTAAGTCAATTAGTTTGCAGGCTAGCACCTTTACCTTCAAAGTAAATTCTTCATCTTCAAAGTTCTAGAATTACAAAAAAAATACCTATTTCTACTTTGCCATTTACTAACTAGAGTTCTTACTATGCCATTTACTAATTAGAGTTGTTACTATTTAGAAATCAAGAGGCTAGCAAATTAACTTAGATTTATCTTTCTTTGATAACTGCTTATAAATCTAGTTGGCTTCTTACCCCTCAACAACCACAATTTTGCGTTCAACTGTATCTGGAACAAGATTAGCATAAAAGCCTTCCTTCTCACGATTGTCCGATTTGAATTGATCACCTCCCAAAGTCTCATCTGGCAAATGATATTCAGTTTGACCAGTTGTCTTTAAAGATATCTCAGTTGTCTGCTGATGGACTATCCATTTGGAGGCCGCTCTGCAAATTGTTTAGTTTTCTTTTTACATTTGTCATCTGAATAAAAACTAATTTTTCAATGAAAATTGTTTTCCACTAAAATTTTGCCTTTAATGAACGCACCCAGCTGCAATTCTCCTTTAATACCACGTGCAACCAAATCTCAACAAATTTCATTACTCTGTTTAGCAGGATCAAAGCATATGATTATGCGCCCTTCATCCCTCTGAACAACGTATTGATTTAAAAGAGCATCCTTTGCGTGCCCAATATGGAGATAGCCACGTAGTTTCTAAGGAACATGTGTACATACGTTTAAATTCAGCTCTAGCTGAAAAGATGTAGGCGTTTTCCAACCATGCATCGGTCTGAGCTGTCTTAAACGAATCACAGAATACATCTATGGCAATTTCATCAAGATCCTTGCATGATCAATACTTTCACCGTGATTATAACTTCATTCCATATGTTTAGACAAAGTATGTTGGCACTGAGATCATGACTTTATAATGATGTTGTGGCTGTCTATTTTCGGGACCATCATTGTTATTTTGACTGCGTTCCAATTGTGTCTGGCATGAAATCATATTCAACGCTTCAACTGAAGTTGTAGTACGGGAGGAAAACTAAGGAAAAGAACACCTTTTCTTGCCTCCTGAAGTCCATACTGCTCTGCATGATATTTGTTATCACCATTAAGTTGTTCAACTTCAACATACCTATCAAATGAAGCATAGACATCTCAGCAGCCTTTAACATCAAGCTGTATATCATAGATGAAATCATCGTAGCATTCATGTCCATTTTTACTCTGGGACAGCCCCTTACTGTCATGTATGATTATGCCAAGTACATAGCTAATAGAATGCATGAACAATTTCTGAAAATAAGTAATGAAAGAGTCTTTAAGTATTCTTCAGTTTTGTGCCACCTTTTCTTATATTACCAAGCTGACAAGTTCCCCTTCACTCTCCAAAAGCTTGAAACTAAAGGTCATCCTAGGTCAGTAATTTTCTGGACTCCTTTGATACATAAGTATGATTCCCCATATCCATACACAGACTTCATAGATCTTTGTGTACATCCAGTAATGGCCATGCTGCTAGGAAGTCCTCCTCCAAGAATCAATTCAGATATCAGGAGGATCCTGTAGCTGTCAAAACAACACAAAGTGGGAGATTGATACTTGTACCAAATCACACAGAGATTAGGATCTATGGTTGTGATTTAGCCCTGTATAAACTACCCAAATATCTCCCAATGAGGTTATTTGCTCTGGAGTACTACATGCAAATAATCAACTCAGATGAGGTGCATTTTGTGAAGGCAAAAAAGAAGGCCCAGCTCAAAATCAAAGATCAACTAGGCCCCTTTGGATGTAATAACAGAGAAGCTGGAAGAGAAGCAGAAGAAATCCTTCAGAGACTCAAGCTAAAACAAAGCTTCATGTGGAGATATGAACCCTGTGACTTCATCTGCAAAAGAGGACAAAAAAACAAGATGGCTTCCTACATTCACCACCAAATCACTGAGATAGAGAAATATAAAAACCAATTGGAATGGGTGAGAAATACTTTAGTGGATAGGGATAGCACTGAAGTAGCAGCTGAAAATGCTCTAATTGATTTAGAGAAAAGGCTTGACGAGGGCTCTTTCTTGCAGGTGCTAGGAAGATCTCAAGCCCAAGGAGAGTCCCAAATCCAAGAAGAATCACAGGCACAGGGAGAATCTCAGTTACATAGTGAATCACATATAGAAGAAGAATCCCAGGTGCAAGAAGAGTCAGAGCAGCCAGACCTATCAGAGGGTTTAAATCCAACAGGTATACATCAGCCCACTATGAGTACTCCCCCTAACTTGAAAACTCCTCTAAATGAAAAGAAAAGCCTCAAAAGGAATAGGGAAGAGGCCACTACATCAGGCAGAGCAACCACACAAACATATATGCAGAGACCAGCCTGGTCAAAAGGTAGAGGTTAAATCCAGTTTCAGAACAGCGATTCAGAGAAGAAATAGTTGGGGCCATCAACACTGAAAGAGAAAGAATCATGCCTACCATTCCCTCTAGGGGCACACTAGAACCTTTTACATCAGACACTCAGATGTTGGAAAGGCAACAGAGTGTTGAAGTGTCCTCCTTTAGGATGCCAACTAGCAGGGATCAAGACATTAGGGAAAGATAGAAGGATATAAAGGCCAAGAATGAGAGTCTAACAGCCTAGACTTATGCACAGTACCTAAAAATGGCACCCACAAACTAGACAAGGCTTATGTCAACCTATGATGTTAAAGAAGGCAAGATGCAGATGACATTTATCAAACCGACCACTCAACAACCAAAAACAACAACTGACTTCAAGAAAATAGATTTCGAAGTGCTGGCAAAGGACATACATCCTATTGACCAGATTGAGCTACACAAATAGATAGGGGAGATGATTTACTCCACCTTGACAGGGAAAGCGATCACAACTCACCAATTGCAAAATTTCCTAAATAACATATCATCTTAATTCCAATTAGAAAAGGCCTCTTCACAGGCAAAAGACACCAGAATCTAGTCCTTAGAGGACTTAATCATTGAGTTGGGGCATGACCCCAAAGATGTGAAGGCCACTGAAAGACTGATCAAGAAGAAAAATGATGACACAGATGCTTTGAAGAAGCAACTTAAGATTCCAAAACTACATCACCCACAGACAGCATAAGTCCTAGAGACCCAAAAAGGACAAGAAGAGCTTATCGATTTGGTCATAAAGCTAAATGACCAGTTGAAAGAAATAGAAAAATAATTGGACACATTGATTCAGTCCAAACAAATTGAATTGGCCACCACTTCTAAAATTTCCATTCCCACAGTAACAACTCCAGTTCCCTCAACATTAGCAGTAGCATTGGCACCAACAGTTCCACATGCCACAACACTGCTAGTCAAAACTAAGTCAACAACAAGAGGAGCTTCAATAGAAAGACAACAGAGTTAGTGAAGGCCATGGAGAAAATATCCATCTAGACAACAAAACTTAAAAGGCTTAAGGAGAAATTGGAAAGCTTAGAAACTGACTGAGAGCTTGCCCAAATACAACAGAGAGAAGAAACACAGAAATCGCTAAGGATGGGTGAGAAGATTAAAGTCCTAGAAAAATATTTAACTCTACAAAAGCCACTAGGACATACCAAAGAGATGCTCTAGGCCAATATCATTGACTCTGTCAATGATATTTGGCCATCAATTCAAGTAATATTTGAGCAAAGAGAACTGGTGAAAGTGGCCACCAAGGCTATTAAGAAAGTAAAGGAAGACTTAGGAGACAAGCCTAAGGATGCTAATCAACTCATCCACTTCTTGAATAGCAAGAACATGCATGAATTAAATGAGCTTGGTGTATAGGATATAACTGAAGCTATCATAGAAGTTAAAAAGGTTCTTTCCAAAAGAAACCTTATGCTTAACCTGCAGAAAAAATGCCATAACATGTAGGGTGGCATTGACAGATTCATGACAAAGTTTCAAATTTTGAGGGATAAAGGCCTTCCAAGTCCTATGGTCATCCATGGCAAACTTATGACCTAATTCGACTACACTGACAGATTAAGGAATTTGGCCAAAGATCAAGCAAGCACTTCAGGCATCAAGGCCTTGCCAACAGGGAAAGTATTGTATGATACTTCAGAGGATCTGTTCTTTCTGGAGCATGAGGTGAAACATCTATTTGTCACCAAGCCTAATTTTGCGAAATACACTGAGGTAGATGAGATCTATAGAAGGATGCTCAAAGTAAAGTTACCTGAGGATGAATGGTGGGAAAAAATGACAGATTTACTATAAATTACCACAATAAATCTTAATGGTAGCCAGATGAAACAGGTGAACAGGGTCAAAGAGTAACAGGTTAAAGAGTATCAATAAAAGACTAAAGACAAAGATGATTCCAGCGTACAAATATTAGCCAGCTTAAAAGGGCTCAAATTCAACTACAACAACCAGCACTACCACAATAAGAGGGACAACATGATGCAGTTTTCCATCTGTCTCTATTTTCATGCTTGAAGATATTTTCATTTCCTTAATTAAATCTCAAACTGTGATGAGATATTTTGTAACATTTTTGTATAAATACTTCACATTTCAAAGTATTTAAGGGGGATTCAAAGACATTTCTGTAGACTTTTATCTAAAATCAAAGTGTTATTGTATCAAGATTGGATTGGCTTGATAGGTCATGGAATAAAGTTCAGACATTTTACAAGATTCTTGTGTAAAGCGAAAGTCAAATAAGTATTTTCTCATGTGTATTATAGTTTCTCCTTATGTTTATTAATAATCATATGTGCTTCTATGAAATCTGAATGGTAAACTAGGAATAATATTTCAAAACTTGCTTTGATGCACTCTATCTTGACTATTTACATTCTTAATGTTTTCTGCTAAACTATCTTAGTTAGGGAATTCTTAAATGCTCCCTTACTTCCGTAGTTTCTCCTTGTGGTCTATGTAGCAAATGATTCTTAATTGCTCTTTGTTGATGATCACCTTCTATTCCTCTTTCTGATCCCGGCCTAAGGATTCTTCGTTGCACTTTTACCCTAGTTAGAATCATTCTATCCATCAGCCTTTTGAAGATTTTCTTTTTGCTTTGATAACCTACCCTGTGAACACTCCCTTTAATGATCTGCTCCAGTTAAGCTATCCTTTGATTGACTACATAGCCCAATGGCTTAAAGACCTATCTCTATCCATCTATTCCAAAAATTCCACCACCCAACTTTCAATCAAAAATCAAAATTCTCATTAACACTAAGAACTAGCCTAAATCTAATATAAACAAAGTTAAATTATAAAGAGAGAGCCCTCTTTGGACTTAGGTTGGCTAGAACCTGAGTCTAAAAGATTTGGTTTGTGGTTACCTCGGATTATTCCTTCTTTTGATAACTTCTAGGGAAAACTTCTGTGTGATAACAGGAGGTTTGGAACTTTCCCCTTGCAACCTGGTATTCCTCTCTTCATAGAGGACATTTACCATCTCGATCATATCAAAGAAAGCATTTCTGAAGGTCTTCTCATGTTCTGTCATGTTTGTAGGTTCTCCTTCATGAGACATGATCTCTAGAGTCTTAATTGGAACTCGAGGCTGAACTAGTGTTGGAGATTGTGGCAACTTTGATCTCCTTCCCTTTGACCCAACTTCAGGGCTTCCAACCAACTTCACTTCTCCTCTTCTGAGTTTTAACCTTGTAAGTAAGACATAAACTTGCAAACAGTTAAATCCTTCTTTCACAAAGCAAACTTGGTTCTCTGATACCAAATTGATCTGGTTTAGAATATTAGATTGTTGTGCTAAGATACCCCTCAGATTAGAAACAAAATGCTTTCATTATGCTTAAGGATTCATGAATTTTTGCAAGTGAAATGATGAGGTTTTATGTTAATTTTATGAGCAATTTAACATAAATAAGAGACTAAAAAATAGCATAAACATGTACATAACATCATGAAAAACAAATTACCATAGGAACATGATAAAGGAGTTCACCCCTCTTGGGCTATATCTCCTTGGTCTAACTTCCAATGTCTTGGGCCTCTGTATTATGCTAAAAAATGTAAAAAGACGTGTTTACAATGCCCAAATGCTTCTAAAACCTGCTCCAATGAATCCAAAATGTCCAAAAATGGCTGTCTAGCATCCTTTTGCATCCAATTTGGTGAAAAACGGAAGAAGTTATGACTTCTCCTTGTTTTCCCAATATTTGCTCCACAAATTGCCCCATTTTCGGCATGTTCCTACAAATTAGCTCCAAAAAACACTAATGGAGCGAAAATTTCGCTATGCGGTGATCCATAATATGTTAGCACCAATTGTCTCATTGCAAATCGTAATCGGTGAGAACCGACAGGCTTATGGTTTGTGAACACGGCGAGGCAATGTGCGATTTCGATATGGCAGACTCGATGAAACTATTAACTGGAATTCATAAAATTATCGCATTCGGGATCCTTTTGCAATTCGTAATTGCCAGAGTATCAATGGTCTTATACATGCGGGCTTCTGTTTTCTGCGGTATGCGATTGTGATTTTCGCATTGCAACCCTTCCCTACTCGTGGGTCGATCATTGCATCGCAACTATTGGGTATGATTATTTAATGCCTTTCTACTTGCCCTATTGCGATGTGCGATTGGGATTATCGCATTGCACCCTGGCTTGTTCCGGGGCAAATTTTTAACGGTGACTCACTTGCGACATGAAATTTATGAAATGTGCGGGCCAATGGTGGCTTGCAACTTGGCGCTTCCCCATTTGTTGAAGAGCCCTTCCACATCTTCTTTTCCTGCCATCTATCCAAGTCAAACCTGAACTTTGACTTGCTCTAACTTCTTCATACAAGCTCAGATTTGAGTGTCGTTCACACCATTGGAATCAGGATGACGAGCTCTTCGATCTAGAGCTAAGTTTATAGAGATTCTAACACTTTTAGTTTTGAGTCTAATTTTGAGCACCTAATCAATGTAGTAGTTCAATGGAGAAGGAGGTGATCCTTCTGGTTATGTTTCATAAATTGTTTCAATCGTTTATGCTTTGTCTTGTATCTTAGACCTGTAGGTTCAATTGATGCCAAGTGTTTAACAAAATGTTAGTTCTAGTTGGGGATGCTCAGGTCTAGTCTTCAGGGTGATTTTTGATTGATCAACATTGTTATTATATTTTTTAATAAATTTTGGAAGTTACAACAAGTTCTGGGAAAATGCCAAGATTATGGGCTAGAAAAGTGGCTTAAATCTCGAGGTCCCTGGCACAAAACTAGCAATTGTGGTCCACATTCGCTGGCAGGTAGGCCTGTGAGAGTGACTTTGGGTTTTTGGTTACTCCCTTGCCCATAGCATGAGAGAGACTATGGCCTAAGAGGTGCAAGATAGCAGTGGGACCCAGGGACAGGTTGTCTAAGTGGTTGACTTGGCCCCTGAGGGTTCTGTTGATAATGTTGGATGACTGTATGTGATTTTTTGTCGATTCCACTTCCTTAAGATGACATAGGAGGTCGAATCTTATTGTAGTAGCATCTCTCCTCATTTTTATCCCGGTTGGCATGGTTACTTTAGGTAAACCTGGGAGGGGGTGTGACACCAAACATCAAACCACAACCATTCAGATCCACTGTAAATTTGAGACTAATGAAATGATATCACTGTGTATATATTTTAGTCAATACGAGTGATGCCACTGTGAATAATTTATAGTCAATGTGATATGGTTAACCCTTAAAGACAAGTGTGATTACACTGTATTTCGAGCCATATCAATAGGATGCAAGCCTCAGATGTCAGACCAATGTGGACCTCCGTCAACGAACCAATAAGACCATTTGCACATTTGCAAGCCATATGCAAATAAATTATGTGAACTTCTATATGTTGAGACACTCTAGAATCATGATGCTATTTTTCATAACAATACCACTGTATATTAATTGAGCCACGGAGCTACTGAATATTTAATCAAGTTATCCATAGAATCTTTGAGATATTAATCTCACTATCAATTAGTTTTCAATTAGGTGTCATCACATTTGATTTTGTTGCCTGCTAGGTGTCATAGAGAGTTCAGTTTTACTTGAGTTCTACTCCATAGGTGTCAAGTTTTACTTCATTCATTTATTATTGATGTTTACAATGTAATCTATTTAGCCATTTTGAATATTGAGAAGAGCAATCTCTACTCCACTTTTCAGTTTCATTCTTTGTCATGATATCATAGCTTAGCCTATGTGATACTCCTTGAGAGAAGTAGAAGAGAAGATAGGAAAATTTACATAAGACTCCTTGAGAGAGAAGCAACATGAGCACAGTGAGAGCAGTATTTGAATCTTGTTGAAGCACAAATATCAAAAGTTTGCAATGGATAACCATAACATTTTTGCCTGAAAGGTAGCCGAAGTAAAACACCCTACAATCTTGAAGCCAACGTTGTTAGCACATAAACAACTCAAAGAGATCCACGTTAGTTCAAGCGTTACTAAAGATGAACAATTAAAAGAGAGGTCGCGTTAGTTACATGCTTCTTCACTGCACGCGACTTCTATCAAAAGCACATGGGTTAATGTGATTTACGAAAAATATTCATGAATGTATTCCTCAAAACTATTCGTATTTGGCTTAAAAGGTAATCGAATGAAAAGTATTTTTTAATTGATTCATAAAAGGGAGGAAGCCCATTTTTAAAAGGGATACAATATTTTTTTATTAATTTTTTTAAAGAAAAACTTTAAAATTTTCAAGGTTAAAAGAAAAGAGAGGGCTGTATTTTTTAAGATATATAAATATATATTATATATATAATATATATATTTTTTTAAGTTTTAAAAGGAGATTTAAAATAAAAGGTGCACATTTTGCATTCAAAGAAGTGGTTTTCTCTATCACTTTGTCACAGACAATGATTCTGTTTGGAAAAAATTACGAATTTTGGTTTTTTAGAATGATGACATTCCTATAAGCCCAAGAGTGTTGGGATACACTTCATAGTGCCTATGTAGAGCCGACCAAAGAAGCATGGGTGACCATGTCCCATAATCAAAGGAATGCAACTATTGAACTCAGAAATAAAGAACACATGGCCAAATGTTGGATACAAAACTCAGTCGATGACTCTATTTTCGACAAGATAATTGGCGCATTCATAGCACATGAAGTTTGGGAAATCTTGAAAGTTGCGTATCAAGGTAATGATACAATGAAGATAGTGAAATTACGGACATTGAGATCATACTCTTAAACCCTAAAGATGACTGACACAGAAAATGTGAATCAATTCTTGACTAGAGTTGTGGGAATAGTTAATCAGATCAAGCTCATTGGTGAAACCATTTTAGATCACAAATTTTTTTAGAAATTCCTTCGAAGTCTACCCAGGAAATATGACATGATTGTAACAACCACTCTGGAATCCAAATATTTTACAACTTTCTCAGTAGAACGGAGGACTGGATCACTTCTAGCACACGAAACAATATTCAACTTGATAGAAGATGCCATGGAACAAGCTTTCAAAGCACAACTTAATTTTGGTAGAGGTAGAGGCAAAGGATATAGAGGCGATAACAAGTGAGGTAGAGCCAAAGCAGAGGCAGATCAGAGCATTATCATGCAACAGAGTAGTGGATACCTCCACAAAACCAAACTCAGAGAAGCATACCATGGAGCAAATCTAATGTACAATGTTATTATTGCAAGAAATTTGGGCATTGTGAACATGAATGCAAAAAGAAATAGTCACATCAGAAAAATGGCAGCAGAGCAATGGAGGCTTCCACAAAACCAAACTCAGAGAGAGAAAATCTAATGTCCAATGTTATCACTGCAAGAAATTTGGGCATTATGAACATGAATGCAAAAAGAAACAGTTAGATCAACAAAGAGGGAATTTCCATCTCTCCAACAATGAAGGAGAATCCTCTGAAACAATGTTTCTTTCATGCCATTTTTCTGAAGACACTTACAACAAAGATCTTTGGTTACCGGACAGTGGCTACAACAATCATATGACAGGTAACAAAAACCCAAAGGAATTATGAACCCAAGAGAATAATATTAAATCCAAGGGACAAATATTATAAACCCAAAGTATATAAACCCTAAGATAAATATTATAAACACTAAAATAAACATCGTTGACAATGGTTGACCATGGTTGATTTTCATATTGAGACAATCCTTGTCACATTGCGATGTTGGACCATGGTTGACCATGCTTAACCATGCTTGAGCATGGATGACCATGTTTGATTTTATAAAACTTGGTTGACCATGGTTGACAAAGGTTGACCATGATTGACCATAATTGACGATGATTATCATATTGAGACAATATTTATCATAATGCAATGTTGGAGCATGGTTGAGAAAATGATTCATTTTCATATTGATACAATCTTTGTCACAATGTGACGTTGGACCATGGTTAACGACGATTGATTTTATAAAACTTGATTAACCATGGTTGAGCATGGTTGAATAATATTAAACCCAAGGGACTAATATTGTAAACCCAAGGTATCTAAACCCTAAGTTAAATATTATAAACACTAAAATAAACATTGTTCACTATGGTTGATTTTCATATTGAGACAATCCTTTTGACAATGTGACATTGGACCATGCTTGACCATGGTTGACCATGGTTGAGACAATTATTGATTTTAATATTAAGACAATCTTTGTCACAATACGACGTTGGATCATGGTTGACCACCATTGATTTTATAAAACATGGTTGACCATGGTTGATTAATATTAAACCCAAGGACTAATATTATAAACCCTAAGGTAAATATTAAAAACACTCAAATAAATATGGTTCACTGTGGTTGATTTTCATATTGAGGCAATCTTTGTCACAATGTGACATTGGACCATGATTGACCATGAATGATTATCAAATCGACAAAATCTTTGTCACAATGCATCATTGGACCATGGTTGATTCTCATATTGAGACAATATTTGTCACAATGTGACGTTGGGCCATGGTTTACCATGATCGATATTATAAACCAAAGGAAATAATAAATCCAAGGGATTAATATTAAAATCCTAAGGTATATAAAACCTAAGATAAATATTATAAACCCTAAAATAAAATAAACATGGTTGACCATCATTGACCATGGTTGACAATGATTGATATTATAAACTCAATGGGATAATAAACCCTAGGGATAAATACTAAAAAACCAAGGGACTATAAGCCTAAGTGAATAATATTAAACCCTAGGAATATGAACCCTTAGATTAATAAACCCAAGGGATAAAAATTATAAACCCAAAGTATATAAACAATAAAATAAATATTATAAACCCTTAAATAAACATGGTTGACCATGGTTGAATTCCATATTAGGACAATCCTTGTCACAATGTGACGTTGGACCATGGCTTACTATCCTTGATCATGATTAATTTTCATGTCGAGACAATCTTTGTCACAATGCGACATTAGACCATGGTTGATTTCCATATCAAGGCATTCTTTGTGACAATGTGACCTTCGACCTTGGTTGACCATATTTGATTTTATAAAACATGGTGGACCATGATTTTCCATAGTTGACCATGATTGCCTATGGTTGACCATCATCATTGATCATGATGAAAAAAAATTAATCATAATTGATGAAATTCAACCATGGTTAATTATGAGTGACCATGATTGACCATGGTTGATCATGATTAACTATGATTGACGATAGTTAACTATAAAAACATAGAAAAATTAATTTATTTTTAATGAATTAGATGTAAAGTTTAGGTTAGCAAATGTTTTAGCCACATATGACGTTTGCTACCTTTGGTGCATCACAGCCACAACCAAAACCGGGTTTCTATGTGTAAAGCCAATATACTTGCTTGTGAAATTTTTTTATTCGATTTAATTCAGTTCGTTTGAATATGATTTAACTGATTCCTTTCTCACTTAAAATTCCCTTCTCACATAAAATGTATAAATAAATTCAAGATATTTTTTTGTGAACCGATTTGATAAATAAATTCTTCTAAAATTAATTAAAGGAGAAGAGGGAGTCGTGGATACTTATCGCTGAGTGACGATCAGCGCGCAGATCTTTAGTACATCTCAGATCTACGGTAGTTTTAAAAAATAGGTTGAGGGGGACTCAATATCATCAGCTGATTGCAGCCACGTTGATTCCATGAAAATAGTATCATAATTATATCTATTAATATTATTTTCATGTGTATAAAGAAATTGTAATTAGGATATTTAAGTATTTAATTTACTAAATAAAACAAGGTTTGTTTGAAAATTAATAAAATTAAGTCAAAATTTGATTTGATTTGATGATTATATATTTTGTATAGTTGGTTTTTTTTTCATTTATTTGTTAAATTATTATTATTATTATTATTTAAGAAATGGATATTTTTATAGTAAGTTAATTAGTTTGCAGGCTAGCACCTTTACATTCAAAGCAAATTCTTCATCTTCAAAGTTCTAGAATTACAAAAAAAAGACCTATTTCTACGTTGCCATTTATTAACTAGAGTTCTTACTATGCCATTTACTAATTAGAGTTGTTACTATTTAGAAATCAAGAGGCTAGCAAATTAACTTAGATTTATCTTTCTTTGATAACTACTTGTAAATCTAGTTGGCTTCTTACCCCTCAACAGCCACAATTTTGCGTTCAACTGTATATGGAACAAGATTAGCATAAAAGCCTTCCTTCCCACGATTGTCCGATTTGAATTGATCACCTCCCAGAGTCTCATCTGGCAAATGATATTCAGTTTGACCAGTTGTCTTTAAAGATATCTCAGCTGTCTGCTGATGGACTATCCATTTGGAGGCCGCTCTGCGAATTGTTTAGTTTTCTTTTTACATTTGTCATCTAAATAAAAACTAACTTTTCAATGGAAATGGTTTTCCACTAAAATTTTTCCTTTAATGAACGCACCCAACTACAATTCTCCTTTAATACCACGTGCAACCAAATCTCAACAAATTTCATTACTCTGTTTAGCAGGATCAAAGCGTATGATTATGCGCCCTTCATCCCTCTGAACAACATATTGATTTAAAAGAGCATCCTTTGCGTGCCCAATATGGAGATAGCCACATAGTTTCTAAGGAACATGTGTACATACGTCTAAATTCAGCTCTAGCCGAAAAGATATAGGCGTTTTCCAACCATGCATCGGTCTGAGCTGTCTTAAACGAATCACGGAATACATCTATGGCAATTTCATCGAGATCATTTCATGATTAATATTTTCACCGTGATTATAACTTCATTCCATATGTTGAAACAAAGTATGTTGGCACTGAGATCATGACTTTATAATGATGTTGTGGCTATCTATTTTTGGGACCATCATTGTTATTTTGACTGCGTTCCAATTGTGTCTGGCATGAAATCATATTCAACGCTTCAACTGAAGTTGTAGTACGGGAGGAAAACTAAGGAAAATAACACTTTTTCTTGCCTCCTGAAGTCCATACTACTCTGCATGATATTTGTTATCACCATTAAGTTGTTCAACTTCAACATACCTATCAAATGAAGCATAGACATCTCAGCAGCCTTTAACATCAAGTTGTAGATCATAGAATGATTCCCTCCTTGTAGATTTATAATCCACATTTATCCACTCGATGTAGTTCATATGATGTCCTTCAAATAGATGCTTTATTGTATCCTCAATAGCTGTGCCCTTTATTTTATCTTCTAACTTTTTGCAGAGTATTCAGTTTAGCTCCTGCACATCATGTTGCATGAAAGAATCATATGTGCCCCATCCGAATGATTTCGTCAAGTATTTTGTTGAAACACTGGTGTCAATGTGCTGGACTTTATAAAACAAGCTCTGTAGAGCCAATGAAATACTTTTTGAGGGTATATCATTTTTAGTTGTGGGCATATGATAGACAACATTTTTGAAGTAAAGAATATGATACAATGTCTGAAGCAAAGAATTCATGTAGCGTGTCGCCCCTTGATTCTTCAACCCAACAAAACCCATCCTTTTTTTTAGAATCATACACCCAATAATCAGGTACCCTTCGTGCACTGACTCCTGCTTCCACAATCAAAGTATCGTCTATCAACTATCCTTTTGTGGGGTCGTACACATCAGGTAAAGGCATGAATGATGGGTATCCCCACTCGCTCCCCCGGGCATTGAACTGGTGTTGTGTTTCTTTCTTGGTGGTGAGCTTGTGATGAATCTGATTAACAATAGCCAGACTGAAAAAGGCGTATCTGCTCCAACCATAATGTAATGCAGCGGAACCTGCCACATCTAAGTAAATGGATAAGTTGTCCACGTTGTTTCCTTTGGGGAATATCAAGACACGCTATTTATAACCGCCTACTATGAAAACATCCGAGTAACACTTCTTTACATTCGATCTGGAAACATGCTCAATCGACCAAGTGAATTTGAATACTAGGGGCTCCTTCGTGGGTTGATTCTCTACTGTACTCACTAACGCATTTTTTGCTGGTTCCATTATATCAACGACCCCAAATCCATTTTGATGCAAATCCTTTCAGAAAATACACAACTGCTTCAGAAATCTGGTGAAAGATTTCCTCTGGCTCCTGTCCAGCACGATGGATGTAACGAAGCACCCTTTTCACGAGATCAGAATGCACATCTCCCGTCACAGATACTCGAACATCCAAAACAGGTCGAAATCTTTCACCATTTAACTCCAATGTCTTTGCTTCTAAACACGTCATACATGAATAAAATCACTGAACAGGCCTGGTCGACTTACTTGGAGAAGAATTGAGCTGAAAAAAATTGAGTTTTTGATGAATTGAGGATGAATTTCAGCCTTGGGGCTCTGTGCGCCGTGCCAGTGTTAATTTACACTGCAGAGGAGCGCCCAATGCGTCGCGTGGCCCATGTGCGCTGCGCCTTCTTCCTATGCGCCACACAGCTCCGTTTCAACACAATTTCGACCTCCAACATTGAATTTGCTTTCTCCATGTTTTCCCTTCAGTTCTCTGACGTTATTTGGCATGCAAATGAGATGTTAGAACACAAAAATGTCTCTTATGATAGGGATTTGACTTTTGATTTGTGTGCACCAACTGAACTTCGGCACTTTTCAATTTTAATACAAACTCTGTTCTGCAAGTTTTCCTTTTCTATTTTATGAAATTGAAGGATAGCCTCTTGGTTGATTTGTGCAGGGATGATGACCTTTGGACTTCGGCAAAGGATCAGTAGAGGTTGCATGTGAAGTATTCCATGATAAAATTACAAATTTATTACAAACATTAAAAATTGACGGTTTCTTCTTCAAAATAGAGTTTTGAAGAAGAAATATCTTTAAGCATTATTGACGATGGCAAGCTTGAAATGAAAACTTATTGATCCTCCCTCTAGCCTGCAGGAATTATTGAACACTTTGGGAACAACAATTTGTGAAACCTAGACCTAGTGACTAAAATGACTCTTTGCTGACCTAAACATTAAACAGGACTATAAATAACCTTAAAATCGATTTGACGAACAGACCTAAGCCAGCAGGATAAGGCATGAGGGGGATAAACGACAAGGTCTTTCCATCAGATAATGACATGTCCCTAGCGGAGTGTAACTGAGTGAATGGAGCGAGACACCTAAAAATGAGATGCAGAAAGAGTTTTGATCTCTGACGGAGGACTGACAAGACCGACTCTAATAGAATCTCTGCATCTCTTTAAGAAAGTAAGATCAACCTTCCTTTTCACTAAAAGCAATCTGTAATGTTCAAATATGTGAACTATTTTCATTATATCCCTTCCATATTGGGTGAGTATCTCGGATTTCAAGTTTCTGCGATCCTCATCATTGTGTAAATCAGTTTCCTATATAGATCTTTCTCAACCTGATGATGAACCACTGTTTCTGGTTCGAAACGTCGATTGCAACAACAACTAAATGCGATATGACTTCGGAAATTGATTTACACAATGATGAGGATAGCAAAAACTTGAAATATGAGATGACATGAATTGTGATTATTATGATAATGACAATGATGATAAAGATGACGAGGGTTACAATGACAATGATGATGGCGATGCTAATGACCTTGGCCAATCTTCCCAATTTTTAAATGTTGTCATGGTCATAACCATAATCATTATCTTTTGCGTCATCTTCCAAGTCATCATCATTATCATTATTTTCATCTCGATCATCATCAACAACAATAATGGAATGAATGATGATTATGAGTTCATGACGAAGATGAAAACAATGATGATAGAAATTACATTAATTATGATGATGGGGATCATGAAAATTATAATGACGATGATAATGGTAGTGATGATGATCATCATCGATCATCTCTAAAAAATAAAGTTGTTATTTCTTTTGCATATATCATGTGTCCTAA
Source organism: Pinus taeda (assembly GCA_000404065.3). Classification (NCBI taxonomy): domain Eukaryota; kingdom Viridiplantae; phylum Streptophyta; class Pinopsida; order Pinales; family Pinaceae; genus Pinus; species Pinus taeda. The sequence continues at coordinate 120,527 of APFE031441248.1, forward strand.
CAACCCTTTTTTAGCACTCATAACATTTTTTGGGTTGATGATATTTCTTACAGTACCTATAATTATGAACAATTGACAACAATATCCATAATGATGATGATGATGATGACAAGAATGGTGATTATGACGATAATGCAATGATGACAATAATGATGACGATGATGGTGGTGATGATGATGATAATGAAGATGATGAGTCTCCCTCTAAACTAGGGAGGTACTCATAATGAGACAAAAAAGTACTCTCAAGTTGAAATATTCATATAAGAAGGGATTTGGATTGATAAGCATCAATGATGATTTACATCATCATTGACAATATTGTCAAAATAGCAAGGCCTTGACTAACAAGTTCTATCTCTCCATTAGATAATAGCACAATGTTGGGAGGCATAAATTTGGACACCATTGCCTCTCTAGGCACTTAGCCCACCAGGATATTCAGCAGGCATGTCATCACATGATCATTTCTTAATCCACTATAATAATATTTGACACCAAGAAATGTTGATCCTCATGACTATTCTTATCTTGGATTAATGCATGACTTATGGTGGTTAGTCCTAGTCAAAGTACTAATTCTCAAGGAATATTGGTCTCGGATGTTTATCCAATCCCCCATTCTCCCTACTCGTGTCCTTACTACGCTTATGATTGTTACTCTTGGCCATAGTACATGACACATGAATAATATGGTGTCCACCCTCACTCCCTCTCAACCAGGGAGGAGACATCCACAAGCATAAGCCTTTCTCAAGAATACCCATCATTTCCATAGAGAATAACATCATTAATTTGTTTTCATCGCATGATGCCTTTATGATTAAGAACTCATGGATTTGTGGCAAAATATTTCCCCTTTTTTCATTTTTGATGAAAGAAAATCAAAAAGTGAAAGGCAAAATCATTAAAGATACACTATAATGATTTATCTAAGTCTAAACTCCAAGGTTGAAGTGAAAATTCATGTAAATGTTATATCTATGAGTTGTGCCAAACTTATGAAACCTTATTCCCTAGGTCCTATATATAAGAAAAAGCAAAGAAAGAAAAATAAGGCCTAATGAATGGTAACTCATGTGTTCACTCCCTCTTTGGAAAACATATGAATATATACGCTCCTAGTCACACTTGATCACATGTTTGTGATGGTTAAATCATGAAGTCCTCTTTTCCCCTTGCATTTTCACATCATCATTTAAGCACCTAATTGAGGATCTAGGGAATGTTTGTTGCCTAAGGGTTTCATGTCTTCTCTTCGTTTACTTATGTCACACTATGGTCAATTTACATGACGGAGTGAAACGCTTAAGTTTGTGGAGTTATTAGAACAATGTATTAAGTTATTCATTACACACACATGTATTGCATCACATTGATCCACATGTGTGTGTTGGAGACTCATTTCCTGACAACTTTATTGTAGACTACTTTAGGGCTTTCATCATATAACTTACAAAATCTCTGGGTAAACATTCTGATTCATCCTTTCTTTTCCTTGAGACACTTGATAATTTTGAAGTCACTCCCAATAATCCATGGAGATGGGGAGTATATATATTACTTGTGCTGAAAATAGAATTGAGAAATAGAGGTTTTCGATTTGCGATATTTGAGTCATAGATGTTGGATACATGGTAGTAGTCCTCGATGTAAATTAACTAAAATTTCATTGTCATAATGAGAAAAGAGGTAAACATATTGGTAACCTTGATGTCCTAATCATTCCAAATAATAACCATTCCACCCAAATATCTCGAACCTCACTTAATATTTTTGTTTCTTATATCAACATTATTGATGGGTGCTTTGTGTACCATTTTTCTTTTAGGAGTCTTTGTTTTCGTTTACTATTGAGGCCCCTCATGTTCCATGAGACTATTTTCATGGAGAATTTACATGGAAAGGAAGTATAATGTGACTAAAAAAACATGTTTCAAGATTTAAGTGCTTGGACAATGCCATTTCATGACTCCTATGTTTCCTTAACCCGGGACCGAATGGTGAACTTGATGGCCTTAAGGGAAATTGACCAATGAAAATCTCAAAAAGAGGTGACTTTTGACTTTATCACATACAAGTTAATATACTAAAAAAAATATCCATAACAATTTCATCAATCAATGAACCATTAAAAGAAATATCCAAAACAATTTCATCAAGTAATGAATCATTACATTATAAAATATAATCTATAAACCTTTTGGGAACATTTTACTAAACCATGCTCAAAACCAACATATTTAATATTAATATTTAAAAATAATATGGACATTAACACATTTTCATAAATTAAATAACATGTTATCACGCCTAAGAAATGTCACTAACAGAAAACTAAAAAGTATGCAACTAATGGGAGTGACCACTCAAGGCCACCATAAGACAATTAATTTATTAATACCAAGATTAATGGGGACAAATATCTACAAAGGACAAAGGAAAACCTATTTTAACTTTATTGTTTTATTAGGTGCAAGTTGAACATCTCAAGATATAATGAAGAGCAAAATTAATTTTATTGCATTAAGAAAACCCAAACACATTATATAACTTAGCAAGGAAGAGATGTATAATACCCATCTCAACTACACAACACATGGCATTAAGTTACTTTTTAATATATAATTTAAACTTCTAACATAAAATCACAAATTTAGCATGAATGGAATGTTTAAAATCCATTTTTATAAAAACAAAATATAATTTTTTTTATTAAAAAATATTCTAAAACTAAATATATTTTTAGAAATAAAAAAAAAAAATAATAAAACTAAATAATATTAAAAAAATAAAAATAAACATAAGCAAATATTTTTTAATTAAAATATTTTTTTAGTTTTTTCTTTGTTAATACTTCCTCCATTCTAAGAAGCAAAAATAATAATGGAAATAAGGACAGACCAAAAATCTTCCTTTCTCTCGTAAGTGTTTCCCACCATTCATTCCACTCACTCGAGTTATTTCATAAAATAGAGATAAGTGTTATTTCACACTCTTTTAGCAAAGCCTATTGAGATCCACATGTGATATATATATTCCTTGATGGAGTCCTTGATATATTGATCAAGTTTTGATTCCTTGGAGATAAATTAGTGCAAAGAAAACATGAGTACTCTTAATTCCAAGTTCATTGTCTCTGATGGTGGACAGGGCAAGGGAGGGGGTTGCGGTCATGGTTGTGGTCACAAAGTTTTCTCTTTTACATTATATTTAGGGAGATAAAAGCAATTTAAATGGAATCATTGTCGTCACTAGGTATAATGGATTACGTGTGATAATGGATAAAATGAAGTAATTATTTGTGAGCATTTGTTCTTGGACAAACATTAGGAGACATTTTATCATGGAGAGAAGTACATGCATTAAAAACAACTCAATATTTCATGTGACATTCATATTGTATGTGACTTATTTTTCATTAAAAGCAATTTACTTTTTCATGTGACATTCTTTTTTGTTAAAATTTCTTCTATTTCTAATCTGAATTACAATTGTAATTTGAAATAAAGCTTCCAATAACTCTTAATTTATCAATCGTGCATGGACATCATAAGAAACATTCACAATATAATATGAAGAACAAATTGGTACCTACTTCATATGCATTGAAAAATGCTTCTACTACTTAATGTGAATTACAAGTGTAATCTTAGTTGGATCTCCAATATATCTCAAACCACATTTTCATTTTATTTTTTAGTACTATTAGATTTTATTATGTCCTACCTCATTTTATGGTTACCATTGTAATAAAAATATGCATTGTGTTATAGAATTAGTACTAACATGTAATATTGATTTTTTTTCGAGAACGCTACAAGTAATGACCATGAAGATGATGATACATACTATGTTTAGATAACAATATATATCAGAGACAATATGATGAGGATGGTGATGGTGATGTTGTTGGTGATGATTATGTGGATGATATTATTAGGATGGTTAGGATGATGATCATGGAAATGATCATGAGGATGATCTTGACTATGACTTTCGTGGTGCTAGCTAGCCATGCAATAATTTTTATATTTAGTTGGGATGTCTTAATATGGTAATCATACATTTGAATTTTAGTTGATTCAAATAATGATGATGATATTATCGGTACTATCTTGTTACCTTATGAATATGTTGACATTTTTTTACATTTTTTTTTTTTTTATGAAGAATTATTGTGTAAGATGAGATTCCTATTTTTTTATGGATGTTGTGAATTTACCTTAGAATAATGATATCTATAAAACATTTTTAGTTGGCAATCATACATTAAATTTTAATTGATTTGATTAAATATGATGATGATATTATCATCTTTATCTTGTTATTTTTAGTATATATTGAAAATTATCAACATTATTTTGATGGAGAATTATTATGTATGATGATATTACTATATTTTGATGGATGTTGCGAATTTACCTTAGAATAATGGTGTTCACGAAATATTTTGATATGATAATCAAACATTTGAATCTTAGTTGATTTGATTAAAGATGATGAGGGTATTATTAGTATTATCTTGTTACTTTATATATGTGTTGAAAATTGTCAATGCTTTTTGATGGAGAATGATTATGTATGATGATATTAATATTTTGGATGTAATGTTGTGAATTACCTTAGAATAATGATATTTGCAATAAGTGTTGATTTAGTAGTCATATATGTATATTGAAAATTGTCAATGGTTTTTTGATGGAATTGTTATATATGAGGATACTACTATATTTTTTATGAATGTTGTCAATTACCCTTAAATTTGTTTACAAATATTAAGTTATCAATTTGAATTGTGATATTTTCTTAAACGTGTTATACATGAAAATACCTCCTCATCATCTTGGAGGAGAATACTATGTTGTTGGTTGAAATACCCCTTTCTCCTAGACTATATAAGACTATAATACAAGTTATGTACCATGAAAACCACGTTATCCTAGTCTATAACAAGTTGTCCCATTCATCTAACTTTTGTTATCAAAAGTCTCACTCAGGAAGAAAACCTCGAGTTAACTAGAATTTGACACTCTTGTTCACTTTCGGAAACTCATATGGTGGAATGTGATCTCTTTATCCTCATATTTAGCTTTTTCCTAAAAATGAAAACCATACAAAAGTGGGAAAGAGCCATAAAGCATGGGGAAGATTTTTTCTAATTACAAAAGTATCTAAAAAGTGGAAAAGGCCATTTTTATATGAGGAAACATTATTCACCCAAATGCTTTTGCCCAAATTGAACTAATGAGAAATTTGGGAAATCTTCATAGCCTTCACTTTCCTATAGATTGGAGGCTTGGCCAGTGAGAAAAGGATGGGAATTCTTGTATTGTCACGCTACTGAGATCTATCTTGAGAGGGAGAGTTTTGGAGCTAGGAGTTTGGGAAGGTGTTGCTGCAATTGCATCTAATAGTTGTAACTTTCCTCCAACTCCTTTATTAATATAGATCGGTTGTTATTCCTTCCATATGTTTCTATTCATTCTTTACTTATTCTATTTAACTAATGAATGTATTTGGTTTATATTTATTTATTCAGTAATATTTATATGTTTTTGATAGTTTTGATTATCAAGATATTATGTTGTGAAGGTTGTTTTGTTCTCTCTCTTATGTGTAGGACCAAGATTTGGAGCTAGCTAGGAGCACTTCCCAGCTACAATAAAAACTCCAACAAGACCTACATGCAAGGACTCACAGGGATTCCTTCTCTTTTTCTTAATCTATACTCTACATCTTGATCTACTAAGAATCCTTAGCCTTAGAACAACCTTTCTCTTAATCAGACTATCCTAGGTTTTCGGGATAAATTGAGAGGGTTTTATGTTCATCTAACAGTGCATTAAATCCTACAAAAAAATGATATTTAGAAACTATAATATATTTCACTACGTAATTGAAATTAGTAAAATGAACCCATAAAGGGGGTCATAAATGGAAATACAAGTAAAAATCTAAACAAGAAGCCAAAAGTGGATGTAACCATGGATGCAAAATTGGGAGTAGAATTGGATCTTAAACTAGCCATCAAAACAAGATGCAAATAATGACACAAAAAGGGTTTTAAAATATAATTAAAAAAGGGTGCAACACTAGACACAAAGAAGGGAACAAAATAGGGCATACAAAAGGATACCAAATTGGGCACAAACAAGGATGCAAAAATGGACACCAAAATGAGGATGCAAAGAATGGTGTAAAATTGGGATGCAAAATTGGGTGCAAAAAGGATGTAAGAAAAGACACAAAACAAGATGACAAATGGGACTGAAAAAGGGTGAAACCAAGAATGCCAAAAATGATGCATAACTAGATGAAAATTCAAACTAAAATCTAGGTGCAAAATGAGATGCAAATGTGGACACAAAATGTGGTAGAAAAAATGATGCAAATTTGGATGCCAAAAATGATGCAAATCTGGATGCCAAAAAGAATGCAAGATTAGAGACCAAAAAAGATGCAAAATTAGACATAAAAAATGGTGCAAAATTGGACACAAAAGTAGAAAAACTGGTGCAAAAATGAGCATTAAAATGGTTCAAATTTGGATGCAACATTGGATGCAAAATGAGGTGCAAAAAATGATTCAAAAATTGGTGCAAAAACAAATGCAAAAGTAGACAGAAAAAATGGCTCAAAATTGAATGTAACATTAGACACAAAATGGGATGCAAAGGTGGACGCGACACATTGTTCAACATAGGATGCAAATTTAGATGCTCAAAAGGATGCAAAATTGGATGCAAGAAATGGTGTTAAAAATGATGCTAAATTGGATGAAACAAATGATGCAAAATAGGATTCAAAATATGGTGCAAAATAGGTTGCAAAAAAGGGAGAAAAATAAAACACAAAAGTGGATGCAAAAAATGGTGCAAAAATGGATGCAAAATTTGGCGCTAAATCATATTCAACATAATGTACAAAATTGAATGCAAAAAAATGGTGTAAAAAAAAATAGAAAAACTGATGCAAAAATAGATGTAAAAATAAGTACAAAACTAGAAGCAAAAAATGGCATAAGACTAGATGCAAAAATTGGCACAACTTGGATGTAAAAAAAGGCACTAAATCAAATGCAAAAGATGGTGTAAAACTCAATGCAAATTACAAAGCAAAACTAGAAGCAAGGAATGGCACAAAACAGGAAGCAAAAAATGATGCAAAAAATGGCACAAAACTAGACGCAAAACTTGTTGTAAAACCCAATGCAAATATTGGTGCAAAATATGATGCAAAATTTGGCGTAAAAAAAAATGCAAAAAAGGATGCCTTAAAAATTGTACAATAGAGCCAGATTTAGCACCAGGATGCTCATCCCAAGTGAGAAAAAAATGCACTAAAATATGGTGCTAAATCTGGCGCAAATTTCTTGTTTTGTTGTAGTGACCCAAAAAAACCCATGTCACAACAACAAAAGAACCACATGCAATACCATGAATGCCATATCTAGCAAGGAAAATACACATGCAAATTGATACCTGCAATGAATCATGTTGGAGTTGCTTGATCCTGCCTGTCCCTGTTTGATCTTAGCTTCCTCTTGCCTTCTTTGCATTTCTTTCTCCATTGCCAAAATGCTCCAAGAAAACTCTAAGTGTCCAAGTGAGAGAGAGAGAATAATGAGAGAGATCCAAAACTCAACTGACAAAAGGTTACCAACTAATCCTTACAAGCCTTTTTATGAATGAGGCCTCTATTTTCTTCATTTTCCATTATTTTCCTTCAACTTCCTCCTCACATGCAACTTGTGACCTTTCACCTCACTTTTCTCCTAATTTCCATTATTTTCATAAATAAATGTGCCAAAAATGTCATTTTTCCTTTCCAAAGCCTTAGACATTACCTTTGCCAATTTCCTTTGCCACAAACAACCGAATGAACACCCTCTAGGATGTTTTTCCCAACATTTAGCTTGAAATAAGTGTCCCATCAATAGTGGTTATTATTTTTTCCTTTATTAACTTTTATTGCATAGAATTTTCACTAGGGATGTTACACCGAGGGAGGTTAATTGCTTGGGAAATTCATCTTACTTGATGAAGGAACAAAACTTGACAGTTTTGACAGCCATTGAAGTTTGGTTGTTGAGCTTTAAATGATCTAAATGGTATGTTGCAGAGAGGATTGTTGTAAATCTATGAATTGCAGGAAAAGGAAAAACCCCATGTTGGCTTGGGAAAACACAACAAGGCAACCATGATGTAAGACATGGAAAAAAATAGGAGAGATTAAATGGAGAGAAGGAAAAAAAAACCTTATTTTTTCTCAGTGAGGAGGAAACAAGGGAGAGCAGTAGAAAAAAGGGCAACACAAGGTTTGATGTGTGCGCAACGAGGAAAGATCAAAGGGATACCGATTCGAAGAAACAGTAGAAAATTAGAGTGTTGTTATTCCTGGTAAACAAAAACAAGTTTAAGTGGTGGGAGGAGTTTGACTTCTTCTTTTACTCTCAAGGTGCCATCATCCTTCAGTGAACAAATAAGAACAGTAGAGGATTTCTCCTTCATGTGAGATTAAATCTCTAGATAGCTTAGGGGGTTGGAGGGTGGATATGGTGTTCTCTAGATTCCCTTAAAAACTTGGAGTATAGGTTTAGCCCTTGGATTCTTGGTAAAGGAAACTTTGGAGGTGTCCATTTCTTGTCATTTAACAGTGGGTTCTGGATACCCTTAATTAGGTGGAACCACTGTGTGGAAATGGGTTATGGATTCCTTTAATTGGGTGGACCACTATGTGGCAGTGGGTTTTGGATTCCCTTAATTGGGTGGAACCACTTTTTTGCTTACTGTCAGGGTGGAGGTGAGACCTATGGACTCCTTGGAGTATGTGGGTGTGTTTCTGGATGGTTAGAGAGAGTGGAGGTTGTAAGTCTAAGTAATCCATGAACTTGGTCGATTGTTATTGATTAGTTGAAGGGTGGAGGCAAAATATCTCTGGATTCCTTGTTTATTGTTGATCATTATTTTTAAGGTGAAGGGTGGAGGCAACAAGCCTTTGTATTTCCTAAATGCAACTTATTGCTGAGTAGATGGTGGGTGGAGGTAGGAGGACCTTCGGAGTCCCTGTTTCAACTCATAAAGGTTGATTATTCCCTTGAGAAAGACCACCTCAGTCCCTTGGGATCTAGATCGATCATTACAACTACAAGTAGCTTTGGTTGCAGGTGTCTCTAGTTGGGTGGAGAGTTGAAGTCCCAAACTCAGACACCCATCAATTTCATTAATTAAAGACAACTTCTTATGTGTAACCTTGTATGATATCATGGTTGAATGTCATGATTCTAAGTTGGTTACATGATTGTTATAGACAACTTATGTATGTGATTGTCATATGGTTATATATGATGGGATTTTATAGTCCTTTGTCAATTGATATGAATGAAATGCAATTCCTTAAGTGATAATCGCATAATGAAGTCAAACAGCAGGAAGGAAGACTTATCCTTGTAGTGTCAAAATGGCACTAGTACAAGAATGACTGAGAAGGTCAATGACCCTTCAGTGGGCAGTTTCTTGTTGTATATTAATTTATGGAATGATGGAGAGTTATGAAAGATGCAAGGTCTTTGGTCTTTGGGCTTATTGGGTTAGTTAAGGGAGTTAAAATCCTTGGCTGACAGCTTCATTAGTTATTTGGGTTTTTGGAGAAAAATCCTCTTGTTATTTAACCTTTTGATATTTTCTCGAGTTCTTGTAGGGTCTTGTAAGTTCCCTTAGTTTCAGGGATAAGTGGTGCATCCATTTCCTTTAAGAACCCCAAGAAATCCCCACAAAGTTGCTTCAAAATTGGACCTTTGGAAGCTACTAGAATGCTATGGAATTCAGTGAAAATCGCCCAAGTCACAGTAGGTAGGGAGCTAAGACCCAACTAGTTCACAGGTCAGGAGGTTGGATAGTAGTCGGAGGAAGTCGTCCATTTGGGAAGCCAACCCCAACTAGGTCATAGGTCGGGAGGTTGGGAGTTAAGGGCTAGGTTAACTTTGGAAAATTTTCACTTCGAGTGGAGGTTGACTCAACCTGGTGGTGGGCCCGCTGGTCAATACAACCAATAGTACACTACCACGTGGCAACTTGGTGATGTGTTGAGGGGGAGTGGAGACCACTTGAAAGGCTAATTCTCTCGATATATTGCACATATTGGGGAGAAGTTATATGTCACTCGATTCGTTTTGACGAGACAAATGCAATGGTGCTGATAGTTTTTGGTTTAGAGGAGTTCCACGAAAGTCAAAAATGCTATACCACATCGCCATAACAATATTGAGGGTTGGGTATTGAGAGTGACCACCTCCTAGTCATGGGTTTCAGTAAGGGGCGTTGTTATATTCTTAGTCATAAATATTATTCAACGATTCCCCAAACCTCACGATTTCACCTTTTTCTAGTGCAGGATGTATGTAAAAGTAGCGTGATCGACTTCTTCGCTCATATAGGAACACAATAGATCTACACCATACCTGTAAAGAACACCAACTTAGTCCTACAACAACCCAATCCATATGACTAATCACACGATTTGCGACCTCTGTAGTATGATGGTCTCTTCAACCTTTCACAGGAAACGATTGTGCCCAAACTAACCTTGAGAGACTGATCTAACAATAATCCCTTCACAAATAAATTAAAGAAACTGAATGAGCTAGGGTGAAATCTGGTACCACCGAAGTTGGGTTTCCAACTAGGGTGAGGCTGAATTCCGCCGAAGTTAGTCTGAGGATCTCACCCGAAACCTTCACTTGTGGAAAACTCACCTGGGCTTCCAAATGAAATTCCAAGAGAGAAAATCCAAATTCCATGCCTTCCCTTCCTCCTTCCTTCTTCCTTTATAGCTTTTGATTGGGCCTTTTACAATCTTCTAGAATTTACCATAATACCATTGAAGAATAGCATTAGAAATACCATCAACAAATACCTTGGGAAAATACTATGTCCTACCTAATTATTTATTAAAATCCCTATTTTTCCCCTTTCTTATTATTAATAGGGTCCCCTTCTTCCAAAACCCCCTCTGTTGCTAGCGTAAGGGAATAAAGCGCTAGTAAAGGTGACATCTTCCAAGATTCAATTGGTTGGGGATATTATAATTTGGCTAAGAGCTTGTCTACCTCGCATGTAAGGAAAGAAGTTAATGGCCCAAGACCTAGAGGCATCTAGTAGGAGTGACAGTTTGTGACCTTAGGGACCCCACTAGCGGGTAATTTCAGATGGTGTGGTTCTCCTTGAAGAACAACAATGAGTCAACCTACATTTGTGGATAAAAACCAGTGATGTTTGTCTCAATGCTGATTTGAAAATTCGGTTATGATAAAATTTCCTAATGTTTAAAAAAATTAGCAATGAAAGTTAAATTTTACTTCAAACAATTATGTTCGGTTAAGTTTATCCACCTTTCCTCGATTTCATTTTGTAACATATCACCTAGAGACTTTTTCCAAATCCCATTTTATCTAGAAAGAAACAATTTTTTTGGAAATCTCAACTCTTTTTGTTATAACAAAATTCGTGACAAAAATATATACAAGTAAATAATTTTAACAATTATGATTATATAATAGATACAAAAAAATTTGGAAAAATCCTATAAAAATAAATAATTTTAACCATTATGATTTTCCCCAACACCCACTCACACACTCTCTTTAAAGAGGGTTTTAAATTGGGTCATGGAATCTAGATGATTTGGGAGTCTCAAAATGATAGATTCCATGACCTATTATTATAGGCAAGGTAAAGGTCCAGAAGCACCATATATTTAGTCTTTTTGGGCTGTAATTTTTAAAAGTTGTTAACCAACTAAATTAATTTTTATATTTATTTATATATATTATATATATATATATATATTAATTATTTTTATCACCACTTTTATATTTGATTTCTATTTTTATTGATAAATTACATATTAATTTAGGTATCTATTCTTGTAACAACTTTTCTGATATCTTTTTGCTATTTTTGAATAGATCTATTAGATCCACATATTGAATATGTATATACAGAAATGTGACTTTGAAAAAAGAAATATAAAATATGTAATACAATTTGACAACAACGAAATGAAATAAGCAGCATGCGAATAAAGGACTTTTACATAAAAGATAATTAATTGAATGAGGGAGATAAAGGTATCATGAAAACAGTGCAAATGTAGGTTTGATGAGTTGTGGCACATGAAAACGATAGCTAACCAAACTATATAAGGAACATATAAAAAAATTTCAGGACAAATAAGAATATTACGAAAAATATATCGAGCAGAATAAAGAAAAAGTATAATGATAATTAATTAAATTGTTAGATATGGAACAAGGAAACCAGGAAAAATATAATAATAATTAACTAAATGAGTCTTATACAATAAGATTTTGTATTTGATTTATAATAATTTAATTTGATAATAAATTTTAAAATATTTTGGAAATTTAATAAGTATGATTTTGTTAAAGATTTTCGGAATAGTAAAAATATGTGTGATTAGTCTTTTGATAGAGATTTTCGGATAAATATTGAGATAAAAATTTCTTAACTGAACACACATATTACACAATAATATCTTTAACCATATGATTAACCAACATAATTTTATTATACCCTCTTATTTATAAAATTTCCAAAATCCATATTTACCAAAGTTGTGCACAAAGATGCTTTTTTCTATAAAATACTGTCACCTAAAAGGAAGGCTGCTTTTTTTCTAATCAATGAATCTAATATCCAATGATCCGTCAATTGCGTATCAATTGTGATCTCCAAATTCCTGATTTTTAACTTATCAGATCATATATTGGACTGGTTGGAAAATGGCGTGCGTATCTTGTTGATCAAGTGGCAAATGGTTGTGATTGGAAAGGAAAAGAAATTACAGTTGGACGCAGCCTTAATCCAGCGACCGTTCGGCAATTTGGGAGGTAGATGAATGTCAGTTGTACCGAACAGGCACGTGAAGTTCGTCATCCCAAATAATGGGAGCATGGAAATTCTGTATAAGTAGGACTAGACTGTAACGGAACATCACAGGCACTCAGGCAGTAATTCGACATGGATTCCTTGAATTCAAACGAAATTATGTTATGGGTTCTCTCTTCTCTTGCTTTGTACCTTGGATTTCGTTATGTTTTGAGATCGAGCTTGAAGCTCAAGAATAGGCGCCTCCCACCGGGGCCATCGGGATGGCCACTGTTGGGAAGTCTGCCATTGCTGGGAGCGATGCCTCATGTTACTCTCTACAACATGTATAAGAAATACGGCCCCATCGTCTATCTCAAACTGGGAACCTCCGACATGGTGGTGGCCTCCACGCCCGCTGCGGCTAAGGCGTTTCTGAAGACTTTGGATATAAACTTCTCCAACCGGCCGGGAAATGCAGGAGCCACGTACATCGCCTACGATTCTCAGGTGCTCATTTCAGTTAAATTTTCTTTCAGCAGCTGCCTTGGATGGATTAGATTGTAAAACGTTTTCGAAATGTGCGCCTCTTAAATCATTTTCCTTCTTTCTTAATTTTTATTTTCCCTTTTCAGGACATGGTGTGGGCAGCGTACGGAGGACGGTGGAAGATGGAGCGCAAGGTGTGCAACATGCACATGTTGGGAGGAAAGGCGTTGGAGGATTGGCAGCCGGTAAGAGACGCGGAGATGGGCTTCATGCTCCGCAACATTCTCAAACACTCGCAGCGTGGCGAGACGGTAAACGTGCCGGACCTCCTCAACATCTGCGCCGCCAACATGATCGGGCAGATCATTCTGAGCAAGCGGGTGTTCGAGACGGAAGGGGACGAGGCCAACGAGTTCAAGGACATGGTGGTGGAACTCATGACCTGCGCTGGATACTTCAATATCGGAGACTTCATTCCATCGGTGGCGTGGATGGACTTGCAGGGCATCCAGCGGGGTATGAAGAAGCTCCACAAGAAATGGGACGCACTCATACAGAGGATGATAGACGAACACCAGTCCACGGTCAAGCAACGAGCGTCTAAGCCCGATTTCCTAGACATTGTTATGTCTCAGAGGGACAACTGCGATGGCCAAGGCGGGAGGCTGTCGAATGTTCATATCAAAGCTCTACTGCTGGTAATGTTTTGAATATTGAATGAAGTTTAAATATATAATAACGCGATCTATATAAATATAAATATATTCTTTTGGAGATAGATACACATCTAATGATATCCATAAACAGCTACTATAGAGAAGTCATCGGTCTCTAAACAGCTACTCATATAAGATAGAGAAGTCACCGATCTCTCTAGATCTGGAGCTGTCATGGAGGACAAAGATCTCATTCTTTTCCGTTCAAGGGTTTATTGTCAGAGTGGGTTGTGGTAATTTATAGAATTTTATTTATATTTTTAATACTTAAAAGTTGCTAAGTTTTACTAGCACAACCGGTTGATAGGCTTCATCAGTAAGGGGACACTCGATCAAATCTCACAAGGCTTGTTGTTGTGCTTATGCTAGGGGAGGATACATGCTAAAATCTAATCAGCTTAGGGTTGGTGTGGTCCAAAAAAGGTGCAATTCCCATGTGACTTTGACTCTTTAGATGTTGGTGTGGTCCATGAGGGGTGTGGTCGTGGTTTCTCATGTCATGGTCTCCATGAACATAGACAACTTGACTTACAAAAAAAATCCAATCAGCTTAGGGCTAGTATGACCCAAGACTAATGCAATCCCCTAGTGACTTTGACAACTTAGACGCTGGTGTAGTCCCTTCGTGACTTTGATAACTTAAATTAAATTTATATATAATTAATAATTTATGATACTTCATAAAATTTATATATAATTTATTTATTATATACATTATATTAATCGTGAAATAATATTTTTAGATTAATTACTTCATTAAAATTTAATGCAACTTTTCCAAATAACGAATATGATACATGGACCATACATGTTTGTATATCCATTCATTGCACTATTTACATTAATCCATGCATTCTTGTTTTGCAGAATTTATTTACCGCAGGAACCGACACGTCCAGCAGCGTGATTGAATGGACAT
Source organism: Pinus taeda (assembly GCA_000404065.3). Classification (NCBI taxonomy): domain Eukaryota; kingdom Viridiplantae; phylum Streptophyta; class Pinopsida; order Pinales; family Pinaceae; genus Pinus; species Pinus taeda. The sequence continues at coordinate 135,540 of APFE031441248.1, forward strand.
TGGCGGAAGTAATGAACAACCCCAAGTTACTGAAGCGCGTGCATGAGGAGATGGACGCCGTGATCGGGCGTGAGAGGAGACTGAAGGAGTCGGACCTTGCGAACCTGCCCTACTTTGTTGCCGTCTGCAAAGAGGGATTTCGTAAGCACCCGTCCACACCGCTCAGCCTCCGTCGCGTCTCCACCGAAGCGTGCGAGGTTGACGGTTACTACATTCCCAAGAACACTCGGCTAATGGTGAACATCTGGGGAATCGGGAGAGATCCGGAGGTGTGGGAGAAGCCGGAGGAGTTCAATCCTGACAGGTTTGTGGGTTCCAAGATCGATCCTCGTGGCAATGACTTCGAGCTCATCCCGTTCGGGGCAGGCAGGCGCATCTGTGCAGGCACTCGCATGGGGATTACGATGGTGGAGTACAATCTGGGGTCCTTAATCCATGCCTTCAACTGGGATGTGCCTCCAAATCAGGAGGGGCTCAATATGGACGAAGCATTCGGCCTGGCCCTCCAGAAGGCCGTGCCCCTCGTCGCCAAGGCCACTCCTCGTCTTCCTCTCCATCTCTACTAATTAGGTAGCTGTGATGTCAGCACCATCAAAAAGTAGTGAGGGATAAAAATAAAAGTTAAGGCGTTCTTTAGGTCGTCCAATATGCAAAATTTATGCACATTCTATAGTATATAGGTTTAACGCATATTTAACAGTATACATCACCCTCTCAGGTTAGGTTACTTATTGCTGGTCCTTCATTCAATATAAGTCTATATCTATAGACAGAATGTGCATTTAGTTTTAAAATCCGTCAATATAGGGTTTTTTTGCATGTTCATTCTTAATATTTTCATCTCTGTCTTTATTCTAAATATGCTCCCACCACATTTACGAATTGTTAATTTTTTTTCATTTTATCTCTGGATGCCATAGCTACACACTATTTATTAATATGATGATGAAGGTTTTCTATATGTGATTTACGCCAAAACTCTTCTTATAAATGATGACAAATTCTAAATCACTTTATCAAAAACAGTGTATACTCTTTCTAAATTAAATAAGCGCTTCAGAAAATTGTAAGATATTTTCCATAGTGAAAATCTTCTGATTAATTGTAACGCCTCTGGTAAAATCAATAATGTTTTGTAAGTAAAAGACAATAAATTTAATTAGTAACTATGATTATGCTGGTGAAATTGAGTAACTATGATGGTTATGACTGTTTAATTAATCATGTTAATTAAATTGCTGATTGATTTCATTTGAATATGGTTGCAAGAGAGCAACTGGAAATGGACATAGTTTTCATTATGAGAGAGATTTATAAAAAAAATGCATTTAAAAATAAAATATGACATCTGTCAAAGAAGAGGGAAAAACCTAACTACTTCTGGAGATAGTTGAGACTCCCACAAAAGGAGGTTGTTGTGTCTGGTGAGGACCAGATAGCAAGAGGGAGAAAGAAAAGAATTGCTCTAAAGAGCAAGAGAAAATCACTAAGTCTGGTGAGGATCAGATAGCGCTTGCTGAGAGGTTGAAGCCTCACTGAAGCCTCACTGAACTGCTACGTTTGGTAAGGACCAGATAACGTAACTCTGATAATAGCAGAGGACTTGCAGATAGCATAAGTTCTGCAAGAGTGCTTGGGGGTGGAAGGTTTAGGAGGGCCCTCCTAAGGTCGGGTGGAAGACAAGCGCACTAATAGGTTTGCCTCTATCCAGGTATGGAATAGCTGAGATTTTCGATAGTCTAAACATGCTAAATGATAAACAAGTTCATAGCAGCTAGAGTATGAAATAGTTGCGATTATGATAACTGTACATGCTATAATTATGAACAATTTCGTAACAGTTAGAGTACTAAATAAATGAGATTTCAGCAGACTATGTATGCTATTAAAAATTATCATTCATAAAAGTTAAAGAAAAGCGATGATAGAAATCTCAGAGGAAATAACTGAGTTAGTACAAATCGTAACAGCATAAAAAAAATGGCAAGATTTTTGCTTGCATTAACTGGAACCTGTACGAATATAAAAGAAAAGAAATAATACTTCAGGGATTACCATAACTGTCAGAAAAACTACTCTACAGTGCATTATAGAGGAATAAAAATAGACCGATATATACATATATATCCAGGCTAAAGAAATAATACTTCAGGTATTACCATAACTGGCGGAAAAACTACTCTACAGTGCATTATAGAGGAATAAAAATAAACCGATATATACATATATATCCAGGCTATAATAGGCTTAGAATAACCCAAATCATTTACGAATCTAACATCTGTAAATTTTATAAACACTAGTAAAGGTAGCATGAAATCGGCGGCATGAATACAAGATCGAGAAAGGAACCATATACCAAGAACCAAGAATATATCAGAGGGCGAAGAACCCTCCCCACTCGTACCGAGTATGTAACCTCATAGAAAGGTAACTCGTAGAGCGGAGAAGACCTCTGTGTTGTCAGCATCATAGGGGTAGTATGCATGCCGGGACGCCGACAACATTGATGTAACCAGAACTTCCAGGCAACATGGAAACGGTATATCAAAATAAGTTAAGAATAAGCCTGCCGACAAGGGTTTACAGCCGAGGCTGGTACCTTCATTTTTTAAAAATAAATTGAGAGCACGCATGGATATTCTCAGTCAGGCAAAACGTGATAAAATTACTTCCATAAAAGACTTCTAAGGATCGAAACAGTTAAGAAAATATGTATTAAGTAACACCGCGAGCCGCGGAAAACAAATGTACAGACCAGACGATCCTACAACCTCCATCTACATATAACCACTCGATAAATAGTTTCATACAGCTGGTAAATTCAAAATCAATGTACACATTAAACATTACAGGGATTCACCGTAGGGATAACCCTCGGCCCCGAAAATCGTAATACTTTGCATTAGGAGCCGGCACAGTTTTCTAGTAGGGCTTCATAAGGAAACTTCCCAGGCGAAACCCAGTTCCTCGCCGCGAAGGCATTTAAGAAAGAAAAACAAAAATAAAATGCTTGCATAAGTTTTCACCGAGAGCAAATAATGAGCAACGGACAGACTTCATGACCAAGGGGAAGGCGGGCAACCTGTCAAGAAAAGAAGGACTTTAGACATTCACGGAACCTTATCATAACAAAAGAAAGAACGCTCGGTGTGGCAACACTGCTCACCTGGAAGGAGAGCTGGCTGTGAGGCTGTTGTCGAACGCGGAGCCCGAAATCAAATTCATCACCTGCAAACAAAACAAAACATCGTAAATGAAACGACATTTGTGATAATAAAAAAAAAACTGCATATGCGTAATATTAAACAGAGGAAAAATGAAAACGCATGTGTTAAGGGTAGAGAGGATGTCATACCCTGGTAGTCGGAAGGCGGAGCCTTCCTTGCATATTGGTATGCAGCGGCGGAGCTCAGCTGCATCAGATGTATTACCAGAGCCGAGAGTAACTATGCCGAAGAATTTGAGGGTAAATGAGAAACATCATAGATGAAATACCCATAAACCATATGATGCCACCTAGAGGATTGACGATCGTCGATCCGAGGCTTCCCACTGTTACCGTCGGATGAGCAGGAGGGGTTACCGCCATTCTGAATTATGGAATGCGTCATACTCACTGCATTTAAGTTTATACCTCGGTCGAGCAGCCGGAGTAATGAAGCAGCCTGGCAGCGTGACTTGGAGGCCAGCCAGCTGCATAATCATGCGCCAAGTGGAGGTCGTAACCCTAATCACACCCAGGTCGATGGCCGAGAAAGGCTACGGACTAGTTTTCCGTAGAGTTCAATTTCCAATTTCACGATTGGAAACAACGTATGATATCTATGCATATCGTCATCATTAAAAACGCATTAAAACATCACAGTACTTAGATGGATCCCGAGGATTACGAGCCGGGACAATCGCTATCAATACATACACGTATTTCCAACCAAATATATGAACGAGTTAATGTTGTAAATCAACTATTGATGACGATTGTGAATACTACGTTGTCATCATAACATAAATTTTAATGCAAGTAAATATAACCAATACCTATATTATCGGAATCCGTGACCATATATATATATATAAATACCATATCAAAACAATAAGTGTGAGGTATGGTAAATCAAGTGGATAAATAAAGGACAAAAAATTATTGTTTTACTTGACGGGGATATCACATTAATTTAGTTATTCAAAGAAATCCACTCTACTTGAAATCATTTATTATTTTTAATAAGGATATGTTTTTATGTTGCACTAAACTTTTAGGAATCCGGCTTTTCCGGCGTGTATTGGAAACTCGATTACCATATAATCTATCTATAAAAATTAATATAGATTTGTTTTTCTCTCTTAATTGTTATCTATGAATTTTATTTTATTTCTTGCAAAAAAAATGTATTAATTATATATATTTATAATATATATATATAACATTTTTGAAAATTGCCTTTTTAAACTTACCTATTTCCGAAACTCCAAAACTTGCCTTTAATGTAACTTAGATATACTTTCGCTTTGATATTATTTTTTATAAACAAGTATATTTTATTTTAAATTCATCTAAATTATTATTTTTATCTACTATTATATTTCCACTTCTATTAAAATTAAATATCCAATTTATTTTATTTAAATTAAAAAAAAAACAAATATTAAATTTAACTATATTAATTTTAATTTAAAAAAACAAATCATAAATTAATAAAAAAATAATTTTAATTAAAAAAAAAACATATAAATTGTGTTTTTCGATTTTATCGAAAGCGCAAAACATTAATTTATTTATTTAAATTAAAAATACTTATAAATTAATAAAAAGTTATATATTTATTTTCATTTTTATCAAATATTTAAATATCAATTTATTTATTTAATTAAATTTTAAAAATACATCAGGATTAGTATCCAATAAAATCAATGTAGTCTATTTAATTAAATTTTAAAAATACATCAGGATTAGTATCCAATAAAATCAATGTACTCTATCAAATCTTAAAAAAATAAAAATTAATTGTAACATTTTAATATGTTATTTTTATGATTAAATTAAAAGATAGAAGCATTCTTAGATTATTATAGTTTTGTTGTGTTAAGAAGTCCAGAAAGTTAATAGTAAGCCAAATGTTTTAGAAATGAAAACAGAAATTTAAGAGAAAAAATATCATCTTCAAACTTCTTATTATCTCAAAAGCCACACATTCATTCCAAAATATTTTAAAAATAAAACAATACCCAATTTTATTTTAAACCAAAAAAATAATTTAAATATAACTAAAAATTTACAATAAAATTTTAAACACTATAATGGATTACCTACACTTTCATCTTTTGCTTAAATTATATTTGTTTTATTTTTTTCACAATAATTTGAAATAATTTTTAACATTGTAGTAATTTTTTCCGAAGGAAACTAGGTAAAACGATTAATCTGATGAAACATTGTCTCAATTTTGATTTCGACATTTATTTTTGATTATTTATTAATAAATGAAATCCTTTATGTTTTGATTATTTTATTAATAACTAATAGTTACATAATGTTCTTTTTCAAAAAAATTATTTCAATTTAAAAATAGCCATCCATTGAAATTAGCATTAGGCAGACTTAAAGTATGGGAGGGCCAAGTCCTCGGCCCTTGCAGAGCATGCCGAGAAGACTAAACATTATGTATGTATTGAAGAAGCTTGTGTCATTGCAAAAGTTGGGCAGTTTCACCATCAGGAGGCCCTTGAAATGAAAAAAGGCCTAAAAATCTTAATAGGGATGAGGGCTTGAAGATTAGCAGTTGTTGGATCCCAGCCCTATCTTCCTAGCCTCCTCATTCTGGTTTGTCCTGTGTTTAGTATTCCTCCCTCAATCCGGTTTGAATGATATAATCACTAATAATCGTTTCTTTTGAACCCTTTTCCCTTTAAATGAAATTAACTTTATGTTAAAGTTATTTCTTGAACTATTTTTAATAATACAATAATAACCCAAGTAATAATAATAATATTAGTCATTTTGAAATTATTACAAGCTTGTAATATTAGCCAAAAGTTAAGATTAATGATAATTATTAACTACTATATCTTAATAATATGATAGTAGTTTTTATTTTTATTACTTTTAACATAATAGAAATATTAATATTAATAAATATATAAATAAATAAATGAAAAAAAAATAATGATTCCTTAGCTTTTCTAAATTTAAATCTGATTAATAATAAAAATAATAGGTATATAAAATAATATTTACCATCATATTTAATTCTATTAAATTAAAAAAATAAATTTATTTATGATTTAATATAAATATATTGGTTGTATTGATTATTATTAAATATATTAATTTTTTATTAACATGGTAAATATATATTATAAATGATATATTTAACAAAAATTTAATAATATATATAAATAAAATGTAAGATGGTAAATATGTCTAATAAATAATATACTTTAACAAATTAAATAATATCATGATTAAAAATAGATAATAAGAAGATATAAATAAAAATAAAAATTAATTAATTAGGTTCTATATTAAATATACCTTTAATAATAAAATGATAGGGAATAATAATATTGTTTAACATATAATATTTCTAAATTTAAATAAATAAATTATAATAATATTAATGTTATATAATGGTTAATAAATAGAAATATATAATATTAATATATATAATATATGTGTGTGGTGTGTTGTGGGGTAAATGAATATTAAATATAAGATATAAATATCAATATTAAATAATATAAATATAAATAATATTATATATATAATAATTATGATAATAAGAAATTTATTGATAAATAAAATTTGGGTCCTCCCCTTGGGCCTGGTCAAACCTAACCGTTAGAGGTCCTTTAACCGTTACTCAGAAGAATTTAGCTGTTGGAATGGCTTGTTGTCCCTATTTAACTGATCGCTCAGATTGGATCTTCAACTTGTCCTAACGATGAACCACATTGGTTGGTTCGAAACACGAACCACACTGATTCGAAACACGAACCACACTGATTGGTGAACCACACTGGTTGGTTCGAAACACGAACCACACTGATTGGTTCCAAACATGTGGACAAATGATTCTTTATGTGATTTTGCCGAAATTATTCTCACAAATAAAATAAAAATGGTTTATTAATATTATAATTATTAAAATAATAATTATTCATTAAAAATAAAATATAGATTAGTAGTGAGGGTCTAAGATTTAGATATATTTGAAAAGTATAACATTTTTTTTCTAGATTTAATTAAAAAATGTTATAAAATCAAGTTAAAATAACATAAGTTATCATTTTTGGGCATGTGGTATTGATAAGGCCTGATATTGGTCCATAGTATTATAACAAAGTCTATTTACAAGTTAATAATATCCACCATAAAGTGTGTGTAAATATGGTTAGGAATCATATTATATTAAATTTATTGTAAGTATTAAGCTTTATGTGCTTATTAATTAAATTTAAATATGGTTACAAAATTATTTTTAGTCCCTCCTAAGTTAGCACTCTAGCAAATATTTGTTGTTGACCATTATTTGTCTAGCATGTTATTTATTTCTCAATATTATTAAAAAAACTATTTTTCAAACAACTGATTGGACCATAACTTGAAGATCTTATTGTATCATTTACATAATATAATGCCATGTGGATAACTACATCACATATTTTATGCTATAAAATATGTAAATAAAAATACTTATCACGAGTCACTTCACCCCATTATTTATGTTTTCTTGGCATTTTTGTAGGAGAAAAACTGTAAATTTGTAGATTTACTAGTGGTTAAATTTGTATGCTTACTAGTGGTTACTACCCACCAAAATTAATGAAGTCCTGCTCCCCTAGTAATCAATTAATTTATCCACTTCACATCTCAATTTATCATTTCCTTCCAAAAGAAAACTATAGGTTTGAATCACTTGTTTTAATTTATATGATAAAATAAATCTTATTTTATAACTACTAGTATTGGATCATGGACTTCAAAAGAATAACTATATACTCTACCCCACAGGGGTTTCACTCAATGAACCTCATACATATCACGTGAATTCGGGGCATATTAAACAATACCTTTAATTTGAGTACATATTTGAAAATACCTCTAAAAAAACACATTATTTAACCCCCTACAAATATGAACCCAATACAACTTCCTAATTTAAAACCCCTACTTTCTCTAGATATTGGAGGTATCCATTTTTTCATTAACATTTTTTATACCCCTTTATACATTTTCATTAACTTTGGGCTCCATTTTTTATACCTGCCAGTGTAAAAACCCTTTAACCCCTATATATCACGCAATATATTATGTGATTTTTTCCTCAATAAATACCCCCAATATGAACCCACGTGGTATGGTATTTCTCCCCTAGTGAAACCTCGTGCTCTACCCTTCTGTTATATCCCCTCCACTCCATATGGCTCCGCCCACTTGAATCATTGCAATCTTTTCAATAATTCGAAAGTCAAGTTCTTTGAATAAAATTTTCCCTTCACAACATGTTAAACAATGTGTTTCATCCCCTGCAATGACCTTGCCCCACAACCTTGCATGCTTGAAGTAATTGTGTTTATCTATCCCATCCTGGAATTACATTCCTTTCAAAATAACAAGTGTTGCATGCAGCCGGTAGTCCCTGCCGTCAAGCACAAATGAAGCCCTTTTCTGATTTGTGCTTCAGTCTTATCATTGTGATTTGGATGAAGAAAGGCCACTTCGCTTGAACCCCATGTCAAACCAGGTTTTATTTCTAATAGAGTGATTTGGTCCCCTGACATTTCATTAGAGAAATGTTTAAATGATACCTAAGGGAAGGATGCTCCAAGACAATCATTGCCCACCTCAGAAGCATGCCTATATAGTATATGCATACCCAACCATATCTAATATCCATACATGGTTGAAAGAATTGTGTGACTGAAAGTTCAATTCACTACACAGATTTCTCAGGGGGTCAATGAAATGATCCAGTTATTCCAAACTCTTCTCTTCAATAAATTGAAAGAAGCAAATAGCTTGCTACAAGTGAAATTTAGAAGCAGGCCTGGTGCTGGATATTGTCCTATGGAGTGAGGAATACATAGTGGTTGTCCCTGCCAATTTGATAAGAGAATCAAGAAGTTTGATAGGAGATATACCTATTGTATTTTGTACGAGATATACCTATTGTATTTTGTATTCTAAGATAGAGAGAAGGTATATTCGATATTCAAAAATAAAGAGAAGGTTATTGTATTTTGTTATTCTAAGATAAGCAAACTTAAATAGTAAATTGGTGAAATTGCAAACTGAAATAGTAAATTTTAAATTGGTGAAACCAGCCCACTGAAATAGTAAATTGTAAATTAGTGAAACCAGCCCACTATAGATTATTCTCGGGTGCACTTTGAAGTGTTCAAAAGTAAGATCAGTGTACAGATTTAAGGCTTCCAAATGAATTTGATTGTCAAGATTAACTTTTGTGAAGAATAACCTTTTGTGATTCACATCGACCAGTGTACTAATTGAAGGCTTTCCAATGACTTTTTGTGATTCACATGGACCACATGGACAAGTGTACTGATTTAAGGCTTTCCAATGAATGCTATTGCATAGAATAGATTAATTTTTGTATAGAGTAACTTTTGTGATTTACATAATTTTTAAATTTTTAAAATTTTTTCAATATTTATTTTGTGATTCACATAATTTTGAATTTTTTGAATGCTATTGCATAGATTAACTTTTGTATAGATTAACTTTTGTGATTTACATAATGCCACACCCAGTTTCCTCTATATAACACATGAAATCTAATATTTCATAATGCCATGCAGAGTGAAGAGTTAAAGATTTTAGATCTAAATAGGGATACATAAGCAAATGGTTTATGACAAGAATTCAAAATTGTCTATCTCAAAATGCATTTTATGACAAGTAATAAAAAAAAAAAAAACTGATTTTAAAGACTCTAAAATTTAGCATTGTGCAAAGAGAATAATAGCAAAACATAGTAAAAGAATTATCTGTCTCACATTTTTAGAAATTTGATAGCAAAACATTTTATTGGAGGGAAGTCTAATTCTGGATAGATCCAAACAATCTGTATTCGAACTTTACACAAATAATCAACAATCAGCAAAGATGTTGATGTTCAAAAGATAGTGTTTAAGAAATTTAAAGGGGTTGAAACAATGATTAAAGTTGAAACAATGATTAAATCAAGAATAAACCCTCCATTAATACTATAAACCTAATTTTAACAACACTATATATTTACATTTACTGGTAGAAGACCACAACTTCACGCTATTTCAATGATTCACAACACACATAGAGCTGACATCGGCCCTGAAGAATGATATAAATATTTTGTATGGGTTTTTCCAAGAAATATATTGCATATAATATATCCCAATATTATACAGAAATAATCAGACTCCTCTCCTAAGCATTTCTTGGTAGCACTCCAGCGATCGTAGTCACTCCATTTCCCATTTATGATGGCACTTGGCAATGAATTCTTCTGCTAATTTGTCAACATCCCAGTCCCCCAAATTGATCAATGTTTTTTCTCACGTTATCTGTGTTGCTAATTTGACCCGCGTGATTACCAACACCAGCACTGGTCTCTTTATTTACATCTCTTGGTTCCTCATTCTTCCGCTAATCTGTCAACATCCCCATCCCCCAAATTGATCAGTGTTTTTTCTCACATTATCTGCGTTGCTAATTTGACCTGCGTGATCACCAATGTCAGCACTGGTCTACTTATTTACATCTCTTGTTTCCCCTATTCTTTGTACTGTAATTACTTATGGTTTTACTAAAGAAGAAAACGATGGAATTGCCTTTCAATTGGAAAATTTTAATGTAGAAGAGATTGATAATGTCAAACAATGGTGCTCCTAACAAGAAATTTATTGAAGGCAGATGAATGCTAATGCTCTGCTTGTCAGGGAGAGTTGTGCGCGCAGTTATATATCCGTCTTGGAATGAAATATTAATGGTGACGAACGTTATAAATAGATAGAGATATGAATGAAATCTTAATGACAACGAAATCTGTAAAATAGACAGAGATTGTTTACTAGGTATATATGTAATTAATTTCTATTTTATTGTTATTAGTCGGAATATATACAAAGAGGCTAATGTGTCAATTAATTAATCATATTTTATAATATGTTAACACCTGTTAAACCATGAAAAGTGAGAACAAAAGAGTACTCTATACCTAATTTCTTCCATCGAACTCTTCAACTACTAATCAACCACCTTTTTTATATTTCCAATGCCAATGAATATTTTCTAATGAATTTGCCACAACATATGAACACTGGGAAAAATATTCAAGTTATTTAGGTAACACATAGAACTGCATTTATAGGTTGAAATCTAAGGCAAGCACGATTTTGATATCCAGTGAATAATATTTTTTGGTGAGTTTGTTGTAGGTTGAAATCAGAAGAAACCATGATTTTCATATCCAGCTATATTTTCTGGTGAGTTTGTTGTGATGAGGAATTATATAGAGAACAGGGGATGCAGCCTGTGCCTAATGGAATTATATAGGGAACAGGGGATGCAGCCTGTGCCTAATGTGCGTCCAGGAATTGCCATATGAGTGCCTAATGTGCGTCCAGGACTTGCCATATGAGCTATAGGGTACACTAGAGACGAAACACATTTTGAGATTGAGATTCATAATTCTGAAGCCAGAGAGAGGTCGTCAAACTAGTTGCCTTAAACATAGCTTCAATCCAACTATCTCAGGCACATTGGGGACTGGGGGAGAGGATTAATTAGCTGCTTCTGTTGAGAGAGGGGGTAAACCTACAACAACCCAATGCTTTCTGATTCAGTTTTCAAACCAAAAACACATTGTGGAAGCGATGGTCTGGCATCTAGACCGGAAACAACATAGGAATTGCAAGCCGCCACACCAAAATGAAGCGGTTTCATGGTTTTTCATTCCAATTCCTTCCTGTTGACCTTCTTGCTTTTAGTCTCTTAACCACAGATGCTATGGCTTCAATGCCAAATTTCGAAATTACATACGATTGACTATAGGTAAGGTATTTCCCCATATCTATGATCTAGTTAATATCTATGGTAAAATCATGAGCAAAAAGCCAAAATTCCAACTTATTTTGCATTCATAACTCAAGGGGTTTTAATTTTGTTTTTAATGAAAAACAACTTTATGTTTAATATTTCAAGCATATGCATGGGTATATCCAAGGTTTAGAGGGTCCTGATTAAATTCATCAGACAATTACAGGAAAGGACTTCCAATACTACTATTCAAGTCAACATTAAAACTAAATTAGTTTAGTTTTGAACTAACCCTGGAATCGTTCATGGAAACTTTTTAAATTCTTTCTAATATATATACATGGTGAGTAAACCATACATTTTTAGCTTTTCATACCGCCATTGCTTTGTTCCGAATCTTCTCCGTAGATATCTTGATTTTTTCTTCCAAATTCCTCAACGCAACTGGTGACAACATGAAGCCTGCTCATGCCAAACTGCAATCGGAATCTGGCCTCTCTAATGATAAATCAAAAAAAAAATTAAGCACTTCACTTGAAGATGAAAATCCATCACAAATTTTGAGATGAATCAACACAACACGCTCATTCTATGGCTAAAAAGATTAAAATTCAATCAATAAACTAGAAGGCACTGATCGACACTTGTGTATGTGGAATAGGAAATTGAATCCGGCGTGACTGCGAGAGGGAAAATTGAATGGTGCTGAGCATGAGGGAGAATGATTCTATTTTTGTGAACAACCCATTACAGAGCATTGTAGTTGTTCTTGGTGTCATTCATGGCCACTATTATGGTCCTGCTTCCAATCTTGGTTTAAAGTCTATTGATAGGTGTTGGAGAAGGGTCAAGCCTTTGAGATCCATCAATTGCAAGGCACTGGCACTGCGTGACTCTCCAAGATCGAAAGTGACACCATTCAATGTCTGTAGATAGATGAGGCTTAGATATACCCACAGGGCAACATTCAAATCTCCCCCCTAAATTCAAATGTAGCATATATTTGTGCTTCTCTATCCTTGAACGCAAATCGGATACATAGGTCTCATCAACATCCAGAAATTGGAGCTGCTGGAGACCACTAAGGGACTCGGGCAGTTTGTAAATTCCTATCCCGGATACATTCAGGTATTTTAAAAGCTTTAAATTCCCGATAGAATTGGGCAATGATGTGATAGAAGTCCGAGTTAAATCTAACACATTTAGATATTTCATATTATCAAAAAAACTCTCAAAAATTGATGCTAGACAATAATTATGAGATAGAAATAGACTTCGGAGCCCTGGAAACTGGATACCCTTCTCGATTGCAGATATCTCATATTTCATCAACGCAATTCGGCGCAATCCTTGGCAGTCCTCCACCAGTATCCTTTCCAGCTGTCCTCTGGGTTTTAACAAACATTTACTTTGCTCAGAAACTGCTAAATCATGCAGTAGGTCATGCATTTTGCAAATCTTTGCTCGTCCATTCTCGGCAACCTCTGAAACTTCAATCAGGCATCGATGGATAAGTTCCTCCATGTAGGATAGCCCTACATTGTATGAATCTTGTAATTGCATAGAAACAAAACCCTGGGCAATCCATCCATGCACTAAGGATTCTTTATCTATTTGAGTATTCTTAGGAAAGACAGAACAATAAAGAAAACAAGGCTTTAGGTGAGAAGGTAGAGCCTCGTAACTCAACTTCAAAGAGACAAAACTCGATCACTCATGCCATATGCTTCGTGCAGATGAAGAAGGGTCCATTCCCAATCATTAGGAAGTCCGCTTACATGTCTTGCAAAATACGCTCCTATTGTTTTGATTACCAATGGGTTTCCAACACATTTTTCTACTATACTGTGGGCTATCTTGTCGAGCTCCTCTGGACAAGTGTGAAGTGCATCATCTGAGAAAGCGTGGATGCAAAATAGTTTCCAACTCATATCCGAAGATAAACTTATTTTCCGGTGGATTTGAGCCTTAATAGCTTTTGCAACTGCTTCGTCACGCGTTGTCAGCACAACCTTATCTTGGATTCTGGATGGCAAGCCAATGTCATTCCAAGCATCTCTGTCCCACACGTCATCAACTGCAAATAGACAGTGCTTTCCTTCTAAATATCTATCAATTTTCTCTCTAAGCTCCTCCTGGCTTAAGTCTCTCAACTTTTTATCATCTGGCTGTTCGGCCCTATTTTCATCATTTCCCACCGATGGCTTCTTTCTCTCGTTGCACTCAAATTGGTTGACCACGTCATGGAGCACTTCTATGACAACGAATTTCTAAGATACGGCCAACCAAACGCGACAGTCGAAACCTTTATGGACTTCTTCGCTGTTGAAATTGTGTTGGAGCAGAAGAGTTTTCCCCTGCCCTCCCATGCCAACAATGGCGATGACTTGAGGGCCATCTTTTTGTAATATCCATTCAGTAACCACATTAATATCGCCTTCCATGCCTACAGTCTCTGCTTCTCTGAGAAGAGCACTGGATATTTCCCTTTTAACTTCAAATTTATATGCATCCAATGCCTGAGTGCGAGCATTCACTTCGAATACTGACGAAATATATTTGAGATATTTAGTATTCTGCTGGATTTTGTTGAGTTTCTCCTTCAAATTCATAATTTTGCGGTCCATCTGGAAGCAGAAGATCATCTTTCCAAACATGTGATGAGCTGCACCACATCTCTCACTGTGTCCTCTGCCCCACATTTCTGCACCATGTATTCTGCCTCGGCAAGAAAATCCTCAAGACTATCAAGCCATTGGGACACTGAAGTGGAGTTCCTCTTCCCTCCGGCATCCATCAAAAGACTTTTAATGTAAATAAGCTGATCACAAAAGAATTCAAAATCCTCTCTGAAATTAACAATGAGCGATACCTCTTGGAAGAGTTTGTCAGCCACTGTAGAAATAAATTTGTCTATGAGCGCACTAACAACAGCTTCTCCTGCCATGTTTCCTTCGACTCTCGAACCACTCTGTTTTTCTTCACCGTAGTAGCACGGGCTACTCAAGCAAACACGTACCCACGTAGCCTTCGGGACTTCACTCCTCAAGTCCAGTGAGTTGCTTTGCCCTCTACTTCTCTGAAAGTCACAAGATTATATAAGCTTAGCATAATTATTGCTAAAGATTAGTGTGCTTTGTGATTCTATGGTAGCGGCTCCATGGACCTCACTTGGTATTGCAGATTACACCCACAAAACGTTAACGGTGGTCGTTTGGCAGGTGTCAACTATGGTGGTTTGGATGGTGGCAGGTGTAAACAATGGGCAGGTGTAAATGAGAGAGGTAGTCAGCCATGAACTTTGGTTAAAAACACTTGCTCAACCACCATTTTAAAAACTTTGCATTAAAAAACTTGTTAGAAACTCACTTAGGAAACTTTGGATAAAAAACCTGTCCGCCCCAAAATAGCATTGGGGCATAACATCGGGGCACGTGAAGCATGCAATAAGACCTCCAATTCGCAACTTTGGTTATAAATTTCTTACACCGATATTTGCAGAAATAAACTTTGGTTAAACTTTGATAGTGCACAATTTTGTTTGGTAAAAAGACCGGTTAATATATGGTCAACGATCTATCGATCGCTAATATTCCCAGGCAGGGACTAATAAGACAAGTAAGCGTCTTCATATGGCCACCTTGTTGAAGCGAGCGCAAGTAGAACAATCCTTTAATGAGACTCGTTGGTTAACCTACCGAGCTATTCATTTTTCCCCTTTAATCACATCAACAACCTTTCTCCATAAACTTGTCGGCTTTAAGAGATTTCTGAGTAGAAATTTGCCCTTTTTTTTAATAATTTAAATTTAAAAGAATGACAGTTATAGATGAAAATGAAAACAATTGCAGCATGCTACTCATAGAATCTTTTTACTGAAACATTGTTATGCCCAACTTACTCATACCTATTCCTATAGAATTGGCATGTATATTGCCTAAAATACTTGTTTAACCAAAAAGCTACCACAACATAACTAGCACAAAAGATTACAGAGAATTTGGCCCTCAAGGGGCTTCTTCATTCGTGCCAACATAAGAGTCTGCACCGCATGCTTGACTGAGCTCATATTCACATCGAACGAGTCCATCTATTAGCCTCAAACACGAAAAACTCTACAAATGGCTTGTAGGGGTGTTGAATCTCTGAAGTCACTCCTTTTCACATGTTCGACCGAAATGAGAAGAGGTCTAAAGATTTTCCGTAATTCGGCGACCAGAGTATACAGGAAACCCAATTTTTCTCCACCCGCTTATATTTCCTCTTGTGAGCATGCATACAAGCTCCAAAAACATGCTCCCATTCATTAGATGCCAACAATTGGATGGCAGATTCAATTGCACACTGATCCCTAACACAACTTTCTATTGTTGCTTTGTATTTCCAGTCTCCGTACCATCTGGTCCATTTGCAGGATGCATTTGCCAATTCGCATTGAGCCTTATAAACATCGCATTCACGCAAGACACCACACCCTGCTAGACTGGAAATGAACCATGATGGGACCTAAGTCACAGCAGCACTGAGATAGTTCTTCTTCAATGTGTGACCCCTAGAGTGCAATCTGAAACTGATGCCCTTTTCTCGCTGAATCAATAATGTAATGACTGGTGACTTCACTAGACTTCTAGCTTGCTTGATAAAGATCATCAATGCAAAACCCCAAACTCTATCAGAGGAATCCGACTTGAAGGGCTAGCTAATACAATAAACCCAACACCCAAGAACTGGGAAATAAAACCACACACAACAGTGTTCCTCATTATTATACAATTAATAAATCCTATTGTTAGTGAGTATGAATGTTGAATTAAAGGTCTCTGCAGTGGCTTCAACTCCCATTTCTCACTTGCGTACTTGAACTAACAGTCTAACACATGGGGCAACCAGACTTACTTGTGTATATAGTAAGGTTATATCATGGGATGGGAGAGAAGGCCGAGCAGCCCTCGCTGCCGTTTATATGAAATACTCTTCTTAAAATGACCCCGAAATTAGTCCCCGACTCTGCCCTTGAATTGAGACCCCCATATTGGCCGCGAAATGTTTATATCAATGTGGAAAAATTCGAAGTCGAAATTACGGAAAGGGTCCAAAAGTTGAGTTTATATCAATGTGGAAAAAGTTGAAGTCGGAATTATCGGAATTATCAATGTGGAAAAAGTCGAAGTCGGAATTACGGCAAGGGTCCAAAAGTTGAAAAACTTGTTAAAAAAGTCGGCAAAATTAAAAAAACACAAAAATATTCATTTATTTTTTATTTTTTTTTAACATCTAAAGTATTCACAACATCAAATAAATGCATTTCCACATAAACATGTAAAGAAAGCTAATATATAATATGTATATAAAGTCTAGTGCTACATCACATATCAAAATAGTGAATCAACTCCTGAATCTTGAGTTTTGTCCGAGTCTCAACTCTTAAGACAACAGATGTTTTGGGTCAACTCTCGATAAAATTGGGCATATAACGAATAAATTGCGATTTTTTGTTTCTGAAAAAGTCCGCAAAAAAAACGGAGGATTAAATAGTTTTGTTGAAAAAATCGCAATTTTAGAATTTAATCCTGATTTTTGTAGACTTTTTCCACATTAATTACTTTATATGAAAGTTGCGATTGAATTGAGGGTTTGGCCCTTGAATCTGTGATTGAATGGAGAGTTCTTAGGGCCTGAAAGATGTCAATTTTGATAATATTTTTCTTTCTCGGATGAGAACTGTGTATAGGAATTTTCAAAATCTCCTATGATTGCTTGAACTCTATGAATGAGTCAATCAAGACATTTTCTTGTGGAGACATTCGACAATGCAAATTTCAAATTACAATTGTGGAATCACCACCACTGTTACACATGTTATTTCCCCAAAATCCTCCTATCATTGCTTGAACTCTATGAATGAGTGTAGCGAGACTCGCGTGAACTCTACAAGTCGAATTTCTTGTGGAGACATTCAACAATGAAAATTTCAAATTACTATGGTGGAACCACTGTAACACATTTTATTCCCACTGCCCTAAGTAGTTCAAGGCCTTGATAAACTGCCAGTTCCTCTTTCTCACCATTTGTGGCATGACCAAGCCTCTAGGCATAATCAAGTCCCTGATTTTCATTGATCCAATGTGATCACTGCCAC
This sequence comes from Pinus taeda, assembly GCA_000404065.3. Classification (NCBI taxonomy): domain Eukaryota; kingdom Viridiplantae; phylum Streptophyta; class Pinopsida; order Pinales; family Pinaceae; genus Pinus; species Pinus taeda. Next base: position 153,722 of record APFE031441248.1, read on the forward strand.
CCCTGCTTCCTCTATACAGAATTTTAGTCTTTCCAAATGGTTAGTAGTTCACTTCGACTCCTTATAACTCAGTTTTAGTCAACTAACCAGAAACAGTTTACTCTCTTACTCCAAAATTTAATTAATTTTATTAATTATTTGCAGAAGTAACAAATTTGTATATTTTGATGTTTTGTATTCTTGTCCTAATTTTTAGGTCACCTTAGTATAGATTCAAAATAGTGACCATAGAGTAAACACGAATAGCTCTGTCATATATGTGTAGGTTTCACGTTTTGTGAGAGTGCCCAATCTACTGTTGCTTTTTATTTGGGATTGAATGCAAAACTATAATTTGAAATATTTGTCGCAGTTAATACTATAATCCTTTTGTATCATGGTTAAGAATCTTAAAATAAGGTGTTGCATAATTAAGAAAATTAACATAAGATTTTGAGGACTGATCTGCAATTGGAGAATGGGGCATCCAATTGGCCAAGGGAAAAAGTATTACTCTATCTGCTACTAGTCGCAGGATAGCTAGTTATATGCGAAAAACGAAATTTTAAGTTAATCCTACATTTTAGAGCAGAGTTGTCAAATGAAAGTTTGCGGGGTCTGTTAAAGTCGAGTGTTGTTCTTGCCCCACCACTGTTTGATTCTGCCAAGTGACATGTTTGCTGATTCCTTAAGTAATCACAACTTCTCTTATTTTTATTGTGTTGTGTTGTCTTAAATGTGTACCATTCAGTACGGTTCCATATGTCACAAAAATGTGTATCTTTACTATGTTCTCTTGTTTTAAATGTGTACTATTCAGTGTGTTTCCATATATCGCAAACACAGCTGACAACAAAAACGTCTAGATTTGTGTAGATCTTCTAATTTCAGACTAATTTCTAAACTTTAATTAGGAATTTTGCAACGATGTTTATATTATCATGCACCTCCTACACATCAAATCTAAGGCCAGTATTTATATTATCAAGCACCAAGAATGGTGAAGATTATGATTGTCTATTCTGAGGTTTCCGATATAGTCCAATTTACCCATTGCAATCTCATTATGATAACAATTAGTCAGAAGTTTAGTCCTGAAACCCAATACGACAAAGCTTAAGTTTGTCCAATAATAATTGTACATATTGGGAAAAGAACACTACTGCCTACCAGCCTTGTCGGTTTCTTAAAACTGAATACATACCCAAATACCGTTGAATCTTATTTGGAAACTGGTTGATTCTTTGCTAGGAATTTGGAAGTTTGTCTTTACACTGGTGACACACCAGGGATGAGTTGGTTGGAAATCTGAATATGTTTGCTTGTTGGCACTTGAAGGCAAGGTCTGGAGTTCTTTTCCCTTTGGTGATAGTAGTTAATATTGTTTGCACATCTTCCCCTCAGTGATATCAGAATTACTACTGTTTACATCTTTTTTTATTGCTATCACCTAAAGGCAAGGTTGGAGTTCTTTTCCCCTCGGTGATGGCAGTTTTAATATTGTTTTACATGCCTTCCCTTTCAGTGATGGTAGATTTATTCATCCTCCGGCTAGGGATTGAAGATCTATCCTGCTCCATAGTAATCACTTTGAATGGGGGAGATACATGAACCTTGTACCTCATAAACTTGACCAATTAATGACTCTATGGTGATCAAATTCTGGTATGCCTCTAACATAGGGTGGAGTCTGGACTCTGGAAAACATATGTATGCATGCTTTATACATTTACCATTACTTCCAGTGCTTCTATGGCTTCTTTTCTTAAAAAATGTCATTTTGACCATCCTTAGGGAGAACTTAGCACTTAATTTTAATAAAATGTGTAATTTAAAATTTGGATTTTTGGGTTTATATGGAGGATATATCCTAAAAATACTAAAATGGTAACACTTTCTAAACTCTTCAACACTTTCCAAACACTTCAACTTTTGGCTCTCATGGACTTGAGTATACAATTCGCACAATGTTGCATGTTTTTAGCTAAGTTTGCAGGTTGATACATGTTTGGTGATCTACTTGCAAGTTTTTTTGAAGTTTTACATATTTTTTTCCTTTTTTTTTCAAAAGAAAATACTTCGCGGAAAACCTTCTAAGTTCTAAGTACTTTCCTACGATCTGTGAATGGTAAATGAGGTAAACGTTGATCCTGATTCTGGAGTGATTATGGAGCGTAATATAAAGAGGATCAAGAAAGTCGAACTTGTAACCTCTCAAATTTGGGAAAAGATCTCATGTCTAGTTCATCTTGAACTAACCCCTGAGGCTCTACATTCTTCTACTGGTAAAGAAAGCATTCACAAATTTAGCTTTTCAGGTTTTTCAATTTTCATATCTTCATTTTTTGGTTTATCAATTTATGTTAAACAACTCTCATTGTGTTTCATCATTTTTTTTTCTATTTCTCAGTGTGGCATGAATTTGGTAAACCTTTCCACTTGACTAAATAGAGTTTATAAATTGATGGACGTGTAATTGGTCATTCAATGTTGCCTTGGTTCATCATTTGACCTTGTGTTAGATATATAAATGTTTGAAACATTGAAATTTTAAGTGATGTATATCGATGGTTGCCTTGTCATTAGAATTTTACATGGTTCAATTTTCTTTTGCTTTTAAGTTTTAACTTATCTCTTTTGTTTTTTACTTTACTTTGTTGCAGAAACCTTTAGGAAATCACTCCTCTTAGATGTACCATCACTTACTTTAATGGGAATACCTCTTTATTTTTATGAAAGGCTACCTATTTATTGTGCTTGAACTATTTGACACCATTGCTGACCTATTCATATTGGTAATTCCACTAAGTTCACAACTCAAGACGATAAGGAGGGGTGGTTTTCTTGTACTTTGTTGACACCAATTAAATTTCATTTTGTCTATATGCTCTCCAGAATTTATTTGCAACATGTTTTCAGAACTTTATTTACCATGTTTGTTGTACCATCAATTTGCAAATGGGAAAAAATGTACCAATCACTTTGAAAATAAATATACTTATCACTTGTAATTGTTTTGTGCACTCCATGTGAATGCACACTATCCTTGACCGAAGAAAATGAGTCATTATCTGTATGTTTTGAGATTGTTCCAATATAAAATTTTCGAAGATTTCCAACAAACATTTGTCTCCTATTTAAATGGGTGGTTGAAATTATTTTATGCATGTCCTCTATTTCTTAAAAAATTGGCTTGTATGTAAACAACTACCACATGTCACCTTCCATAGCTTGCTCTTCATCAATTTGTTCCAAAATAAATCATAAAAATATTTTGTCTCTCAAGGACACTATTGCATGGAAATTTCATTAACATTTTGATTTTCTACAGCATCCATGTTGCCTTCAACATTCATTGTTGCCATTAACACATGGTGTTTCAAGCCATGTTTCAAGAAGTTTTAGTGTGAGAGATTCTCAATGAATACATCAACCTCTTTTTCAATGAAGATAAGTTATTGTAGCATATGCCGCTAATCAATGCCAACGGCATGTCTGTGTTTATTTCAAAGTGATTTAATGTATCTAACATCATCTACAATATAATCTGAAAGATAACCCATCGATCATAGCAAACCATAGCAGCTAGATTCTTTTAATGTCTTAAAAAAAACCAATGGATGCAACTTTGCGGGAGAAAAATGGCATTGCCACAGTAATATAAATCATAGCAGACATCTTCATTCATATATATATATAATGAGTATGTACTATAGAGATTTATTTATCTCAATGATAACTTGAGATTCTTCCATTTATGACAAAAGGGTAAAATATTTAAAATAGAGCATGGACTATAGAAAGTAATATAAATCATAGCAGAGATCTTCATTCATATATATATATATATATATATAACGAGTATGTACTATAGAGATTTATTTATCTCAATGATAACTTGAGGTTCTTCCAGTTATGGCAAAAGAGTAAAACATTTAAAATAGAACATGGACTATAGAAATTTATCTGAATGATAACTTGATATTCTTGAGATTTTTATCCCACGCTGCATACGATTTCAATGTATTTAAATAAAAAATTAATAGATCAATTTAATCTTAATTTTGATGGATTTGATTACCTATTCTTCCCCACTCTATGCTATTCTTCCCCACTCTATGCCTTACGACGTCTCCTTTGCAACACAGGGTGCAAATGCTAGTTAGGTTCTTTTCCAACATACAACAATTGCACAACTTCTACAAGTTATGCACAGTGGATTCGAATTAAAACCAAATTTTGTCAAGTAGATCAACATCAATATTGGTCAGCCCTTCTCCAATGTTGATTCGAGATAGGTGCTCTAGCCTAACGTATTTTTCTCGGTAATACTATTATTTCAAATTCAAATTCTTGAAATAATAGAAATGATCGACAGATGCTCCCTTAATGTATAGGTTTATTAAAAGGGTATTTTAAGACCTGACGATCAGTGAAAAATATAAATGGGTTGGAAAAAAGATAATTGTAGAAATTTTACAAGGAAAAGATCATGATTAATGCTTCATGCTAATTTTTTGAATTGTTTCTTTTTTTATTGTTTATTTGATTGGCATGTGTCTTTGGATGATCAACTATGTGGGTTTCAGGCTATGCCAAAACCACTCTAACTACTAGATTAGATGCATTGATGTGTACATGAAATGTTTTGGACAAGTTAGGAAATTTCAAAAGAGGTGCCTCTATCAGTTTATTTTTTAATAATTCAAATGATTCATTGAATTATTTGATCCATATGTAGTGAATATCTATTTGTAATAGTACTTAATTGGGAAATTTATATTAGATAAATGTCTAATAAATTTTTTATAGTACCCTATATGGCCATAAATATTTTGATATGCTTCTAATTGGCAGGGGGCTTCAAAGTGAGGATAAATTTATTTTTTTCCATGTCAAATTTGATTCCTTCCTTACACACCACATGCCATAGCAGTATTCCAATGACTGTCGGAAAAATACACCTTTTGATATTGAGAAACACGTGAATCTATCTACACCTTTCTAAGATGAGTCTGAGCCATTACATATGGTCTCTTAAAAGTGCATAAATAGTCCAGTCATCAAAATAAGTGACCATTATACACACATACGGATATATATATATATATATAGATAGAGAGAGAGAGAGAGAGAGAGAGATAATTTTACTATAATTATGGAGAAAACTATTGGAGCATTTTTAAATAGAAATGGCATGACTATATATGCTAAAGAACTGAATTTTGAGACAAACTTTGTTTTTTCTTGATCCTCCTCTATAATAGGTACCTAATTATAGCCTAAAAACCCATATGTGAATGAATAAAATTCATGTTATGTAACTTAATTTATAATATCACTCATTAAGGGTGTTGGAAATGGATATGTAATTTTTAATTTATCCAGACCATGAAAATTGACCCAAATTGTTATTTCTCTGTGTCATTATTTTTTTATTGCACAACCATAGAATTTTCCCATTCTAATTTGTGTATCAGATAGATAATGCCAACAACTAGCATCTTTATTCCTTTTTGCATGATGGTTTTGTACTTATGGCCAATTTATGAGGTACTTTCTTGCTTGGTTTGGCTCCTTAAAGGAGGTCAATTTTCATGCCCCCATTTCTTTTACAAGTTCAAATATCTATAATATATTTCAAATGAATCTTGATATTCTTTAAGGAGGTTAATAAATTATTTGATTCATTTGTTTGTGTTAATTTTTGTAATGAGGGTCAAATTCCACATTGGATAGGTTAGATGATCAATATGATGACTGCATTAAATTCCTATTTTCAATAGGACCAAAATTAACCTAAATATTACCTGATTTGGTTAAGCAGAAGAGAAGCTTTGAATTATTTTATTCATTCATTCATTACGGAATAGGTCAGCCCTAACCACTTAGGTAACTACTTAGGTCAACCTCAACCCCAGGTAAACCCTCAAGAAAGCCTATAAAAGGAAGCAACCTCAAGTTCATCTCAACTCACTTGATCAAGACATGTTTTTATTGTTCTATATTGTTTTGGTTTGCACAGGTTCATCAAAAGAAGTTCACACAAAGTCTGAAATTACACGTGAAAGGTTCGCTTTGGGTTAGGGTTTTCGGGATCTCATTTGATGGCATAGAACACAAGTTTTTCTTCCTTAATCACAGACATAGATTAGGAAATATAGAAGTTATTACTCTCTGCTCCCTTGGAGATAGTTCAGTGAGAGCAACTCTAGGTTCAAAGGAAGATTGGAAGATTTCAGTCCCCGGTCACTCGCACAAGGCAACCCTGGGAGCAACCCTATCATCTTGGTTGCTCACATAGCTCAGCAAGGGTGGAACATTGGGTTTGTTGATTGCTCATACAACTCAAAAAGGGAGCAACTTTGGGTCTTTGTAGTTTAGTGCTAAATCCACACACATAAAGACCTCCAGGGAGTGACTATGTAGTCACAATCCCTCACATACTATATTCGTGAGGCAACCCTGAATTTTTAGTCTCTCACGGACAACGTTGATGAGGGTGACCTAGCTTAGATCTACGTTTTTTGACATCTTGGCTTCAATCAAATTTAGTGATCTAGTAGATTTGGGTTTCTATTCTATTATAACATATATGTAGATATGATTAATTATTATCTGCTGCAAATCATATGTATTGGGTTCATTGTACTCACTGCTAAAATCCTTTTATGATGGTATACTTAAGAAGAATATTTGAAAGGGTTCCCCCCTCATGGGGTTTTTCCCTGGTCTTGGACCAATCTGTTGTCTGTTATGGTTTTTTTGTTGTCTTCTCTATCACTGCATATATTGTTCTTTCTTCAGTTATGTTTATGATTGGTTATACTACTAATAATTGGATGCATTGTTAATGAAAATAAAAGGGCTAAAGTAACTGATACGACATTGAAAAATCAAAAAATTTAACATGGTTTCAGAGCTAAGGTGAAAGACAATCCCAAGAGAAGACAAGCCTTGAAGCCCTCTTCTTTAGAAAGTAGATTGCCTACTCAAGGTCAAGATGTCATCCTCTAACTTCAAGGAGTATGGAAAGTTGGGTGATGCATGAAAATTTGTTACATGGAAATTCAGATTGGAGATCATATCTAACAACAATGATGCATTAGAATACATTCAAGGAAGGATGCCGAAGCCTCCAAAAAAATTCTTCTGCTTCTCTCAAGAACAGGTATAAGAAAGGTGAGTCTAAAGAAAAGAAAATTATAGATGATGGTTTACAAGATCATTTACTTGGTTATGTTAGGAATTTAAGAAACTCTAAAGATATGTATGACAAGATAACCATCATGTATGAATTCAACAACCTAAATGATATCATCACCTTGAAAGATCAACTCAAGGAAGTCAAGATGAACATAGAAGAAGTTTTCCAAACTTACATTATGAGGATCTCTCACCTTAGGTATCAATTACAGAGGGTTGCAAAAAATGTACCTAATAGGGAGCTAGTGGTTGTGACTCTTAGAGGTCCCCCCTCTATTTGGGAAACATTCATTACTACTATGAGCAACAAAAATATCCTTCCCTCATATGATGAGATCATTGGAAGACTCACTAAAGAAGAATCTAGAATGATAGTGTTATGAAACCAGCTAACAAAAAGATAGAAAAGATAGATCAACGCCTTAGAAATAAGCCTCTTCGAGGGGGAAACCTCCTTTACATTACACAAATGAACAATTCTTAGATGATTCAAATGACGAAACCTCCTTTCTATATATATGAGTCTAAGGGGTCACAATATAACTAAAGCCAACCTAACAATAATAATATAAAGGCACACAAATAACAATACTGGGATTCTATGGGGCACAATAATAACAATACGGGGAGAATAGGGGCACAACAATAGCAATAATAGATACAACGACAATAGTAATGGGGGAATCACTAGTATTATAGGGACCTAACATGCCCCTCTCCTTCAAAAAGGTGTTGTCCTCAATGCTTGAGTAGTTATGGATGCTTCTGTATAAAATTCACATCCTCCCACATGGAATCTTCATCGAGTCAGTTCTTCCACTTGATGAGATACTCTGAAATTGATCAATTACATAGATGTCGAGTTCTTATTTCTTTGACTGCTTCAGGTTCGAATATGATTTTTCCTTCCTCATCAAGTTCTGGAAATATTGTTTGAACTAGAAGCTTGTCACCTATAACCTTCTTTAAGCATGAAACATGGAAAACTGGGTGCACTCGGGAAGTTGTAGGAAACTCCAATTTGTATGCCATAGTACCTATCTTTTGCAACACCTTGTACGGACCATAATTCTTTGGTGATAATTTATTATACTTCTTAGCTTGCTTGAGGGACATTTGTTTATATGGTTGTAGCCGTAGGAATACCCAATCACCTACATCAAAACTTCTTTTGCTATGATGTTGATCCTCTTATTGTTTCATCCTATTATGTGCCAATGTGAGGTTATCGTTTAAGAGTTGGATAATGTGTTGTTGATGCTTGATGTGATCTTCCACTTCTTGAACCTTAGAATTTTCTCTTAAATATGATGTGATGGATGGTGGATGATATCCATAAAGTTCCATAAATGGGGTAATTTTTGTTGCAGTATGGAAGGAAGTGTTATACCACCATTCAGCCAGAGGCAACCATTTGACCCATTGTGTCTGTTTATCAGATGCAAAGCAACAAAGTTATCCTTCCAAACATTTTATTGCTATCTCAGTTTTCCCATTAGATTGAGGATGATAAGATGAGCTATGAGATAAATAAGTACCAACACAAGCAAATAATTATGTCCAAAAATTTCTAGTGAAAATGGGATCTCTATTGCTTACAATAATCTTTGTGTGTCCATGTAGCTTTTGAATTGTTTCCATAAATGCAGTAGAAATTGCACTCTCTTTAAATGGATGAGATAATGCACAAAATTGTGCATACTTGATAAGTCTGTCAACTACCACTATGATAACACTCTTTCCTTCAGGCTTGGGTAAACTTGTGATAAAATCCATTGAAACCTCCTCCCAATGTTGGCTTGGAATGGATAAAGGTTGTAATATTCCTGTGGTCTTAATTGTTTCAACTTTATTTTGTTGGAAAACCAAACATTCCGCCACAAACTTTTGAATATCCGATTTAAGGCCATCCCAAAAAAATCCTTCTTAACCGTGTGGTAGGTTTTTAGAAATCTTGAGTGCCCTCCTAAGCGAGAGGTGTGCAATTCCATAAGAATCTTTTATTTGAGTTGGGAATTCTTACACAGGTATAACCAATCCTTGTACTATAATGAATCATTTTTCCAGCTAAATGTATCATATGTACTGGGATCATGTTGTATCATTTGAATGAGTGCCCACACTTCCTCATCATTCTTCCATTCATCCCTTGCTTCATTTATCCAATCTAGTTGCATAATAGAAATGGCGCAAAAAAATGCGTCCACACCCTCATCCTTTCTTGAGAGTGCATCTACCACAACATTTTGCTTCCCTTTTTTGTAGATGATTTCAAGGTCATAACCAACATCTTTGTGACCCATTTTTGCTTCTATTCTGAAGATAATCTTTGTTCTAAAAAGTATTTAAGACTATCATGATCTGTTTTTACCTTGAAGTGTCTTCCCATTAGGTAGGGTTGCCATTTCTTAAGTGCATGTAGTATTGCCAACATTTCCTTCCCATAAATAGATTTGTGTAAATACTTTCCTTTGATTGGAAGACTTTCAAAAGCAATGGGTATTTCTTCTTTCATTAAAACAACACCAATTCCATTTCCTAAGGCATCATATTCCATAAAAAAGGTTTTTGTGAAGTCCGGTGTAGCTAAAACTGGTGCTTGGCACATTGCCTCTTTAAGATGTTCAAAGGCCTTCATTGCTTCTGGAGTCCATGAAAATGCATCTTTATTCAATAATGTTGTTAGAGGTGTTATTGTTCTCCCATAATTCTTAACAAACTTGCGATAATACCCTATCAACCTAAGAAATCCTAATAGATGCTTTATGGATGTGGGGATTTTCCATTCCTTAATGGTTTTAATTTTTCTAGGGTCTACCTTAACACCTTCATGAGATACAATATGAACCAAATATTCCACCTCTTATAATCCAAAGAAACATTTGGAGATTTTTGCATATAATTGTTTCTCCTCCAATAGTTTGAGCACCATGTCAACATGTTGGACATGGTCCTTCCAAGACTCGCTGTAGATTAGTATATCATCAAAAAATACTAACTCAAATTTTCTAAGGAATGGTTTGAAATGGAATTCATCAGACCTTGAACTGTAGAAGGTGCATTGGTAAGGTCAAAAGGCATGACCAAAAATTCATAATGACCCTCATGAGTTCTAAATGTTTCTTTTGGAATGTCTTTAGTCTTCATTTTGATTTGATGATTTCTTGAATGAAGATCCAACTTGGTGAAGTAAACTGATCCATGTAATTCATTCAATAATTCATCAATTATGGGAATGGGAAATTTATCTTTAATAGTGAGCTTGTTCAGCTCCCTATAATCTGGACACATGTGCCATGATCCATCCTTCTTGTGAACCAATACTACTAGCAAAGAAAGAACTTTGACTAGGTTGAATTATACCAACCTCTAGCATTTCTACAACCATATGTTCAATTTCACTCTTTTGGACATAGGGATATCTATAAGGCTTGATGTTTGGAGGAACACTTCCTGGAATAAAATTGATAGCATGATCGTGATCAAAAATAGGTGGGAGGCCTTTAGGAGTCTCAAATACCTCGGAATGATTTTCCAAGACCTTTTGGAGATCTGGAGAAATGGATGATTTCGATGTGGGAACCTCTAGTGAACATAATTGTGCAATTATGCTTCATTTTTCTTTCTTCAGAAGCTTTGTCATTGCATTAGAGATGATTATCTTTCCTGGTTCCCTCATGATACCCCTTAATTCAACTTCCTTTCCTTCTGAAGAGAATTTCATGAAACTTTCTTGAAAATTAAAAGTTATTGTACCCAAGGATTGTAGCCATTAGACTCCTAGTCCAAAATCAAAACCACCCATTGGAAAGGAAAGCATTGGGCTCTTTAATAAATATTCTCCCATGGATAACTTGATATTATGACACTTTCTTGAGAAATTTATGGTTCCTCCACTTGGAACAATCACTTGGCACTCTGGTGATGGATATAGGAAGCAATTCAATTCCTTGGCTATCTTAAAATGAATAAAATTATGGGTACTTCCCAAATCAATCAACACTATTACCTTTCTCTTCTTGATATGACCTTCTATCTTGATAGTTTGAGGAGTCGTAATTCTAGCCAATGCATTACAAGATATGGTCGGATTCATTTCTTCTTTTTCTAGGGTTTGTTCCTGGTGTATATCCTCATATTTTGACGTTTCTTGTTCCTTTTCTTCTTCCTCTTCACAATCTATGTAAAATAATTTCTTCTCAACACACTTATGACCTTTAGTGTATTTGCTATCACAACTGTAACAAATCCCTTTTTCTCTTTTTCTTCCAATTATTGTGGTGTCAACCTTGTAGGTTGTGGATGGCTAGTGGCAACAACACTTCCATCTTTATAATTGTGAGTGGTAGGCTTCCTTGTTGCCATACTTTGCTTTCCATTTTTCTTGCCAACCTAAATGCCTTCTCCAATGAATCTGGTTCCCAAAGGTGAACCTCATGTTGGATGTTATATTTTAAAGTCCCTACGAACACATCAATCCTATGCTCCTTTGGAATATATTTTACCCTTATATTCAATTTTTGGAAGTCCTCAGTGTGCTCCATCACTGAACCCTTTTGTTTGAGATTTATCAATTGGCTAAAAAAAGTGTTTGTTTTTGTATCCTCATAATGTGGTATCATTTCATCCATACAATAGCCCAAGTGAAAATTTGTTTACAAGAGAAAAGAAATAGATACCATACAAACTGATTTGGTTCCAAATATAAAGTTTCAATGTGTACCTTTTGTGTGCTTTTCAAATTATGGAGATCTAAAAATTGCTCCATCTGTAGTATCCATGTTCTAGGATCCTTTCCATGAAACTTCCTCATATCGATCTTTGGAACATGGTGGTTCTTCAATCCAACATTAGAGTCTATGAAATCATGATTAACGTTTATTTTGTTTTCATCATGAGTTTCCTTTACTACCCTTTCACCATTAGTAAGCATTTCTTGTAGAAACTTTGTCAAATATGTCTTCAAATCTTCCATGCCTTTCTTTAAATCATCCATCTTAGCTTCCACACCATCCATCTTAGCTTCTAGGCCGTTATTTAAACCATCCTTCTTAGCTTCTATGTCTTTCTTTAGACCATCCATCTTAGCTTTTGTTACTTTTTGTTCGAGTGAAATTTGTTGCACTTGGTCTCGAAATTTTGATATATCATGTTGCATTTCTTCCTCTTCTTTGTGAGTCATGCTAGATATTTCAAGTTTCTTACTAGGTGTATCCATTTTCTTTCTTTGGGGCATCAATTACCGATAATAATGCTTCACTATGCCCTTTGAACTCCTCCAAATTAATTTATCAAACCAAGCTTATGCAAAAATTTAAAAAACACTACACACCTTTTTTTTCACTTTGTAGGAGCTCAATATTGAATCTGATGAATCTCTATAATTTTGGATCTCTAAGGTCGGAAATTTCTTCTTGTGGTAACCCTCTGAGTAATCTTTTTAACCCCACAAGTCTGATCAAGATTCGATTCTCCAATGAAGAGTTATGCTAGATCTCCCACGATGACCTGAGTATAGACTAGTTCAGTAGAGGGAACTTTTACGATGTGCCACGGGTCACTGTTTCAACCTTTGGTTTTGAAAATGATACCCAAAAAACTAAAGTCCATCATCTTTATGTAACTTCTTATGAAAATTCAATCTGATGCTTAGAATGAAACTTATGATGATTTTCCCAAGGTCACTAGTTTGGAATGTAATTCTGCAAACACCCTAACTTCCTCAGATTATATTTCTGAAAATATAGCAATACAAGATCTGAAATTCAGGCCGTGGTTTAGACCAATTTTGTCTCGAATGGGTTTTTCATTTAGGTTTTGTAACTTTGTAGCGAAAATGTTATAACAAAAATTCCATGATGCCCTATTTGGAGCAGCAAAACCCTAGAATCCAAAGCTCTGATACCAAATGTGATGAAACCAGCTCACAAAAAGATAGAAAAGATAGATCAACACCTTAGAAATAAGCCTCCACTAGGGGGCAATCTCCTTTACATTACCCAAATGAACAATTCTTAGATGATTCAAATGACAAAACCTCCTTTCTATATATAGGAGTCTAAGGAGTCACAATATAACCAAAGCTGACCTAACAATAATAATATAAAGGCACAAAAATAACAATAGTGGGATTCTATGGGACACAATAACAACAATATTGGGACAATAGGGGCACAACAACAACATTAAGGGATACAATGACAATAGTGTTTAGTCAATTTAGTGTGTCCTAAATTGCTGCATAAGTTATCAATCCAGGAGTCGTAAACTAATGAAGTGTAGTGCACTGTATGTGCAAGACAATCCTTTTCTTACCTCATAATTTTGGTTTTTATCTTGTTTTGGGGTTTTTTTCTTGTTGGTCTCCTAAAGTGTTTAATGCAAATGGAAATCCTATTCTAAATTTTTAATAATACGTTTAAAGATCAAGTGTGGATGTATAATTTAAGACAAGGTTTATGCTTCTTATGGTAATTTCAAAACTTAGAACTTCAAATATCTCAAAACATGCTATCTACACAATCAGAACTTTGAACAAGAATATAAACATGAAACTACATAAATCAAGCTAAAGATGAAGTACTGAAAATGAGGTTATTGTATCTATTGTCCATCTAATTCCATAATTGAAATTTAATAAACTACTGCACTCAAAACCAAAAAAAATAAAGAAACTAAAAACTAGTCACTAATTTCACCCATAATCACAATATTTTGTCAGTTAACTTCTAAAACGAGGTTAAGCTAATGAATCTAGAAATATCATCATATGGCATGAAAGAATGACATTTAAATTATCTAATTGTAGACTCATGAAAGAAAAATCAATTACTTCATAATCACAATAGCTCACCAATTAACTTCTAAAATGGGGTTAAGCTAAAGGCTCCAGAGATATTATCATATAGCATGAAGAACTGATATCTAAACTATCTACTTGCAGACTAATGAAAGCAAAATCAAATTACTTCACCTATAATCACAATAGCTTGCCAATTAACTTCTAAAACATGGTTAAGCTAAAGGCTCCAGAGATATCATCATATAGCATGAAGAACTGATATCTAAACTATCTAAAAGCAGTAAGCAAATCTCACTTAAATAAAAGCATAACAACTGGAATTGAAAACTAAAGTTCACCAGACGAAGGAAGTCTTAGATCACCACTTGATGCAAAAAAAAACTATGAAAAAGCTCAAGAACAACCTATTCTGAAATGCACTAATCAACGTTACTAGAAAACATAACAAACTGCAAAATCATGTATAGGATTAGAATGATTAAAACCATAAACAAAACATGAGAAAGGTAAAGCTTAAATAAGAGGAAATATACAAGAAAAACTATACAAAACAAAAAATGAAGCTAAACCAGCAAGGACCCTCTACATAGCTTTGGATTAACATGTTGTCACTTCAAACCACGCTTAAACAGTCATGAAAAACAGAGTTTTTTTTCTATTATGAAACAGAGGATATGTCTCTCGATTACAACAGAAAAATAATGCTAAAACAACAGTAACTAGACTAACTATCTGTGTTGCAAACACTTATGTTTATAGAGGAAGTAGATAACTATTTTTCAGAGAAATTTCTTCAGCAATGGACACATCAACAAGTCAGAATCTGAGGATTTAGCCTCTCTTTTCCCATGAGTAGTAAATCTATGCAAAGAGGATGTTGGATTGCATTATGGAGATGGCCTGCAGGTGGAAAAAATGGATCCATGAGTTCAGGAATAGTTTAGGCTTATTTTACGTCCAGGAATAAAGTCCTAGTTAATGCAGGACTCTCTATTGACCACCCTTTGACTGGTACCCTTCTTCACGCATTTGTTTGAGCAGATAGGACCTCATTCATGTGTGGATCATTCCTGAGCTGCCCATGTGTATCATTTCTCCTACCGACACGTGTAACCTACAGAACAATGAAAACGACTGTGGAAATGTGAATTAGCTACGAAAAGTAGCTACATTCCGTAGCTGATAAAAAAAACCTAGATCAAATAGCACACACAATGATATAATTTGAAAATCACTCAAATGTACTCCTAAAATCAATATGTAACAACTTTCGATAGCTCATGAGGCACTGATATGGGAAAATAGAAGAGAAAAGGCTTGAGAAGGTGTGTGGAAGAGAGGTAGTTTTGGGGCTCAACATACCCCCACTGTGAAGATGTTGCATGTCCTCATGCAACCAAAACTGTGACTATCCTTCCTTTAATTCATCTGCTCTGAGACTTCTGATAATACATCTAACCTTCTCTTCTTCTTCCTTACTGTCACTGTCATCTTGGGCTTCATCATAAGGCACCTGTATTTGAGATTGATGAGGGCTCTGCTCAACCTCCTATTCTTCTTCTTCAATTTTCTATTTTTCTTGTGCCATAATCCTAAATGCAGCATGGTGTTGTCATTGATAATTTTGTCCAATTTGTTTTTCTCTTTCAATATCTCATTTTCCCTTTGGATATGTCTATTCAAGAATTCCAATTCATAAATTCCTTGTTTTAATGATTGGATCAAAGTTTCCTGAGCTGTACCCAACTGATTATATGAAGTTCCCTATTCTGTTGTAGTCTTTTCCAATGATTCAATGAAATCATACATCTGTTACTAAGTTTGATCAATTTCTGGTGTGGTCTTCTTTGGACTGATTTCAAAATCTGATTGAGGAGAAGGAGAATACTGTGGACTATGGTCAGGAAGAGTGTTTTCTTGTGACTGATCTGGTGTTCCACCTCCTAGGTCTATGAAGTGAGCTCCTTTGAATTTTGTTTTCTTCAATTTGCCTTTTAGTCTAGAGCTCCTTCTTAAACCCTGTGAGATTGTATCTCCCTTTTCTATACTCTGTTTCTCCTTTCCTTTTTCTTTTTCCTTAGTTGACTGTTCCTTAAGATGAATTAGTCTCTCAGAAAGTACGTGTTCTTCTTCTGAAGAAGGCTCTGGGCTTTGATAGATATCTTCAATATTTGTTTTCCCTTTCTGTTTTACTTGTTTTCTAATCTCAATCAATGTTTCAGAAGGAATTTCTTCTTTACTGGTTTCCTTGGTTATACTAGTAGGAGTATCTTGGATGGTTAAATTTGTTCTTTTTCTCCTACTTTTTCTTGTTGAGCTTCCCTCAGGCACTTTAGGAGGGTCCTGGAAGAAATTCCTAATTAGGAATTTTTCCCATGTATCCTTCCTCTCTTTCAATTGATTTTCAACTAGAATCTTAATAAGGCCATGATGATAGAGATGAGGCTCCACATCATCTAGATTCATTTGCATAGTAGTAGACATTTTTCTCAAACTACTCAAAAAGAAATAAGGAAGGTTGATGGTTTCATTCTCCAAGAAATTCATTAATAATCTTATATGGTACATGTACATAGAGCCATACTTGCCCTCACATGTAATGAATTTTTGAATTATCAATAGCAGACTAGTCCATTTTTCCTTTAAGGCTGAAACAATAATTGCTCGTTTAAAAATGGATATGTCCATACTTGGGTTACGAAGAATGACCCTCCAGACCTTTTCATCAAATTCCTTATTCTTAAACCATCGTTCTCTTTCTTGTGGAAGCTTTGTTGCTACTGCAATGCATGACTCTGTTACCGAGAATTTGATGTCCCCAATTTTGACTTCCATACCATTGAAGGATCTTGCAAATTTTTTTGTGACTTCCTTATTATGACCCTTGAACTTCTGAATAAACTGCAACCATCTTGCCTTCCTTAATGTGCTCTTTAGTTGTAGATATCCCTCCATAAATTTAGCTCCATCAAGATCTATTCTTACTATAGGACCCATTCCTCCTTCTTACTTCAAAGATGCCTCTGTAGATGATGGTTTCACGGAAGTAGAACGGTTATATGAGAAGAAAATGGAAGAGGGTTGTGGAGAAAACCAGTGGCTACAAAGTGGAAAGAACGCGGAGCATGCAATGAGAGTGGGTTCACAGAGTAGAAGTTTGTATAAACAAACCTTGAACTAAAAATTGTAAAACTCGGTGTGAATGTGTGGAGACAGAATGAAACTAGTGAAACTGAACAGAGTTTGAAATAAAAGGTTGTGGAGTGGACGTCGATGGATTCATAAAATGACAGTGGAGTGGAACGTCAATGGAAGACATCCATAATCAATCAGCTCACGTCTTCATGATTAGCCGTTTTAACAGGTGTAATGCAGATGTATGACTAAGTACGAGTTAAACTCGGGAGAGGATTATGAGACTGTTAGAATTGATGCAAAGGGTATGGTGGAGTTAAGGCAGCTACCAAATCAAATCATTACACATTATGGAGCTTGTGATTTACAAACTATACAAATTATGTGTTTGAAATGCTATTTGAAAATGGTTTTTCTCATACCTTGGAATCATACCTCTTTTGTTCTACTAACTTTTGATTGGCTGCCTCTATAGGTGCTTTTAGGTGCTGACATCTTCAAAATATCTTCCTCTTATGTCCTGTATCTTGCTTTTATCATTATTTGGCTAATCACTTGACTGTCACTGCAGAGTAACAAAGGATTAGCTGCGGAATCAACAATCAGCTGTGGAATCAGTATTCGGCTACGAAATCAGAATTTAGCTGTTGAAACTGACAGTGAATAAAATATGACTTGGTGAAATGAATGGAAATGGATGGAAATGAAAATGGAATGTATGAATGATATATGGAAAGGTGAATATGAAGATAAACTAAAAGAAATTTGTTGATGGAATGCAGTGATGAGATGAAGCAAAATGAAATGGAATGAAACGACTATGAGTGAAATGAGGGATTTTTTTTGGAAAATATAGGGCGTCAGAAGCTTTTGATTTTCCCCCTGTATTTTCTGATTAGACGCCCAATTAGTAATTGTTTTCAAGCTTTACATTATTTATTATGATTATTATTTATTTTAGATGATGATGAAAAGAACAAAGACTAGGCTGGTGGAGAAGAATGATTCTTCTTCACGAGCCTCATTGTAGAATTATCTTAAAATATTTTGATAAAATCCTCCTCTGAGAGTGGCTTATGATAGATCTTAATTATATGACTATTCACAATGAGAGGAGTTTGATGCTCATCAATTGTTTTGATTCTTACTACTCCATTACTAAAAACTTTTTCAATCTCATATGGCCCAAGCCAATGAGTCTAAAATTTACCTTGAAAATATTTGAACCTGGAATCAAATAGCAATGTCCAATCTCCTTCTTGAAACCTTTTGTCCTTGATGTATTTGTCATGCCACTTAGCTCTTTAATGTTGAACTAGATCAGTGCTTTGAATTGCTTCTTGTCTGATCTCATCTAGTTCACTCAACTACTCCAGTCTACGCATTTGGGCTTCTGATAGATCCATTCCCAATTGAATTGCCATCTTTTAGGTCTTAACTTGGAACTCAATGGGGAGCCAAACTTCCTTCCCATAAACAAGTTCATAGGGAGTGTGTCCTATTGTGTTCCTTCATGTAGTTTTGTGGGCCCATAAGGCTTTAGGAAGCCTTTCTGCCCAATCTCTTCCATGTAGATGCACAGTCTTAGTAATGATTCCTTCAATTACTTTGTTTATCGACTCCACTTGACCATTTGCTTGCGGATGATAAGAGTGGATTTCCTATGCTTGACCTTGTACTCTTCCATCAGCTTCTCCATCATTCTGGATGTGAATTGACTTGCTTGATCTGTCACAATTTCTCTTGGAACACCAAATCAAGTAAAAATATCCTCATAAAGAAAATTAACTACTGAATTTTCAGTAGTAGAAAATAATGCTTTGGCTTCTACCCATTTAGTGACATAATCAGTAAAAACCAATATATACTTTTTCTGTTTAGATGGAGGATTAATAGGTCCAATAAAGTCTAAAGCCGATTTTTCAAAGGGTTCAATGAGTACCTGAGGCTGTAATGGAATTTTATTTGAAGGGTAGGTTTCCCTACCCTTTGGCAGTTGTCACACCTTTTGACATATTGTTTTGCATCTTTGAAGAGGGATGACCAATAATATCCTAAATAAAGGATTTTATAGGTTGTCCTCTTGTCAGCAAAGTGTCCACTGCATGGTTCATCATGACATGCTTTGAGAATGTCAGGCATTTCATCTTCCCTAACACATCTTCTGATCACAAACTTTGGCCTTGTTTTAAACAATTCGTTAGAAATCCATGAATATCTTGAACTTTCCTGAATAACCTTTCTTCTTTCACTAGGAAATAAATGTGGAGGTAGTTTCCCTGTAACCAAATATTTAGCCATATCTGCAAACCAAGGATTTTTAGTAGTTACTGCAAATAAGTATTCATCAGGAAGCTTATCCTCTACAGGAGAATCTTCTTTGATATTCTGAATCCTAGACAAGAAATCAGCAACCGTGTTTTGTTTTTGTGGTCAATCTAACATAGTAATATTGAATGCCTGTAAGAGTAGGAGCCATCTTATAACTCTTCCATTAGTAATAGGTTTGTTCATTAGATATCTAATTGCAGAATGATCAGTATGAATGAAAGTTTCATAGCTTGTTATATAATGTCTAAATTTGTTAATTGCATGAACAACAACTAAGAACTCTTTTTCTGTCACAATAAAATTCAACTCAATGGGAGTCAAATTTTTACTGGTGTAGTAAATGGCATAAGGAACCAAGTCTTTTTGTCCCAATATAGCTCCCAAAGTTTTATTTGAAGCATCTGTAGAAATATGGAAAGGAAGTTTCCAATTTGGTCCTCTCAAGATAGGTGCTTCAGATATTCTTG